>VXBW01002231.1:323560-366039 GCA_013400375.1 Thinocorus orbignyianus
GTCTGATTGCATTTCTATGGTACTGCTATGTTTTTTATTCCCTTTATTAAGAGGTTGGCTTCTCAGCTGGGGCAAACTGTTAGCAGAGGTGAGCCTGTTTTCCTCAGGCAAAGGGCTCCCCCAGCCCCAGCTCTGGAAGATGGAGGTACCCCAGACCAGGCACAGGTTCTCTCGGCAGATGCTGCTCCCTGCAGCAGCAGCCCCTTGGCTGATGTCTGCCAGGCCCTCACCAAGAGCAAGGCTCACCGAGGTCACTGACACAAGTTTTTTTTTTTTTTCCTGTTCCTTTCATTATTAAAACACATGGAAAAAGAGAGAAAAGGAGACATTATACACCTCTGAAAATGAAATTAACTCCACTTTGAAGTGAGTTGTAAAACAAGAGGGGAAAAAGACCCAAGAAAGAAATCCACCAACTCCAAGCGAGGCTGTGCCGTTGCTGCTTGTTGACGGGTCTTGGTCCCCTTCTGGCTGAGAAAACATGGAGCCATTTCTGTGCAGCACAGTAAACGGACTTGTTCAGTTTAATTGGAAGACAAGTAGTGATCGTATTTTTGTAACCCATTAGCCCACTCTGCCTCTTGGTCTAGGATTGCACTCAAGATTACAGTCTGGAGTATGACTAAAGGCCTCATTTCTGCTCCCCCTTCATCTTGATTAAATAACGACTTGAAACAAAAAAACCATAAAAAAATCCAATAAGTATATATCTTGGATTCCCTTGAGGGCAGCAGTAGGTCCCCTGCTGAAAGCTGGAGAAAGCAAAGTTCACTGAGATTATTTAATTACTTATTAGGGGGGGGAGAAATCTGAATGTTCACATAGAGAAAATTAGATTCATGAAAGAGCAGACTCTTTTTAAGACACCCTAGAAAAATAAAAAGCCATTAGAATTCAATTGAGCTCTGCACAGTGTTTTCAAATGTGATGCTCGGTTTCCATCTCGTGTGGCTGCTGTGTCTTTCAGAAGCAGTAAAATGGGACCAGAAGCAAAGCTAAGGTTATTAGATGAGGAATGTGTCTCCAAGCAGATGGGCGAGTTGAGCATCTTGAGACTTGTCCTGGCTCTTACCTCAGGACAGAAATCTCCCCTGAGGCCTGCAGGAAGCTACTGTGCCAGTGCCTTGGGGTGGTGGGGTTGGGAGGCTGGTGTCCTTCCGCTTGGTACCTGCCAGACCCTCTGGCCCTCACGAGGGCTCCCTATTTCTCTGGTATCCACATGTTACCTCTCCCCAGAGTCTCGTCTACCATGGTTGTTGAGCTACAGAGGGGAATGCTGATCGCCCAGTCACTTGACAGATTTTGTGATGTGCTGACAACAATTGCTACTTTGAAGGTAGACTTCAGTGAGGGTGAAGCAAGAGCGTATATCCCAGGTCCCACCAGCAGGCTTAAAAGCTTAAAGGAAATACCAAGAAACTGCCATATTTCTTGGCAAAAATAAAGGCTTTTTGGTTTAGACTAGGAGGGAGCAGAAGTGTTTGTATGCATGATGCTAGGGTCACTGTCCCCTGGAGAACCCCTCTGCCCACCCCAGGCCTTTCCTACCTCTGTAGCTAAGGCATACCTCACATGGTGCTTTTATGCCTGTAAATGAATAGTAGTCAAAAGCTAGTTCTCTCTTGCTTAGGGTTCTATCTAATGCAAACTATAACTCATCTTTAAAAAAAATACCCTGGTGCCACATTTGAAAGTGCAGTTCTGTATCTTCTGGGATGTGGTTGGGGAGTGTCAGGAGGGGTGCAGGAAGACATGCGGCCAACTCAATATGAGTGATAAAGCAAGCTCCAGCGTTTATTCGGATAGCTCAGATATTTATACACTTATTGTAAATTATGCCTACTTGTCACACCCTAATTGGCTAGGCTTCTAAAGATTACATGTTCATACACCTCCTACTTGCAGTTTCTGCTTCAAGGTTCTCCAACATTCCAGAAGGACACTCTCCCTCTCTCCTTAGTTATCATTCTCGCAGGGCCTATGTGACCTTCTTCCTTGTATGTCCTTGTATGTCAGCATAACTTGCAGTTCTTACTGAGGCCTACTGTGGCTAAAATTCTACTTATGCTAAACACTTAGGCTAACAAGAGGATTGCTTGTACAATGCTTCCGTGGATCCATGGCCCTGCTCCCACAGCCATTCTGCAACAGGGGAGCGGTGGTTCAGAGCAAGGAGGCCAGTTCTCTCAGGGCTGTGGATGTGGCATCAGAGTTTCAGAAAGTATTGATGGAAAATGGAGGAGAGATGTATATCAAATCTATTTTATGTTCCTTTGACATTCTAATTTCTACTGGAGTAAACAAGGACTGTTAGAGAAGCACTAGAGCTGAGAAGTAGCCGGACTAGATGCCACAATGAGGACTTGCAATGAGTGTCTCCACTCATTCCAAGGTGGGAACATCTGGAAGATGTTTCTGCTCTATCCAGGGTTACCGCGTTGAAGGTACAAGTTGGCTAGTGAAGAAAGATCATTTCATTTCCACTGCTTGGGGCTCCTGATGTCTCTGAGCTAGGACTGAACGCAGCTTAGAAGTTAGTATAGGATAGGACTGGGGGAGGTCACAGCTCTAGCATGGATTTGCTGGGATGAACTAATTCTTGCCCCTCCATCCCTTATCCCAGAAACAGTACTGCCTCTCTCTCTGGCAACAGAAGTACTTGGAGATCCTTCAACACGTGGTGTTTTCAGAGCATGAGGATGTTGTGGGGAGTTGTCACTCTGCAGAACCTGTTCTGAGAGCTGCCGTGTGTCTTGGTAGCTCTGCTCTGGTTTCAGCTGGGGAGACTGGCAGGAAGGTAGACATGAAGGCCCTATCTGGTGCTGCACGAAGGTGCACCACGTAAAAAGTAACTCAGGCTGAGTCTGTAGCCCCAGAAGCAGATGAGGAGTTCTGTCCCCATGCAAGCCAGTCCAGGGCTACGTTCTCCAAAGGGACTGGCCCCGTTCCACTGTGAGGTAAATGATCCAGGTCTCCTCTGCTTCCTGAGATACCACCAATGTTGCAATGCGGTTTTCTTAGCTCAGAATGCCCCAGATGTGTGAGGGTGTGGCCCAGGTCCCCAGTGTGGAGAGTGTGGTGTAGAGGGAAGGCATTGCATGCCCCAGAAGATGGTGTGAGGACATATGCAGGTGCTTGAGGGAGCACATCTGGCTGGGATTGTGTTGGAGAACTATCCTGAGTGGAGGGAACCCAAAACTATGTGTCTAAGCTCTAAGGACCCTGGCCCAAACCTTATGGGTGGGAATGAGAAGAGCAGAGCAGCTGAGTGAAAGAGGAGGCCACCCAAATGTGCAGATTTGCTGGGTCCGTGATTGACCCCAGTTCTCACCCCATTGCAAGGGCAGACGTTAGCACTAATCTTGCCTCTTGCTCCTGGTGCCAGTGCGTTCCTGGACTGGCTCAGGCAAATGTCAGTGGAGTTAAAACTGATCTGTAAAACACTCAAATGATGTAAATCCCTTTGGTGGTGCTCAGGGCCCCAGATAACAGCCCTGCCCAGGGCAGGCAATGTGGGTTTGGGGTGCTTGCATCCCACCAAGCCCCCATGCAGAGGCTGGCAGGAGCAGGGCCATCGGCTCCTTCCCCGTAGGTCACCAACACAGAACGGGGAGGGGGATATTTTTCCTCCTCTACTTCATTTTTTCTTTTATGCTTCCCTCACTTGAGTCCCTTTGTCGCTTCCATGCAGCCCAAGGGGATTTAGTGCAAGCTGCAACTTCAGCACAAGCCCTCAGCCTCCGGGAAAGGGCTGGGCGCCCTAATTTAAAGCAGAAGGAAACAAAAATCAGTAATAAGCGAGACAAGCAAGCGGACAAAAAGCAGTTGTGACATTTGCATAGAGGAGGCAAGCAAACAGTTGGCAGTGTGGATTGAAGAGAGGGTTTATGTTTTTTTCATGTAATTTGAGACTCTAATGATGGACTTATGTTGCCCGCTCTTCCTTTTTTCTTACACCTTACCTACTAAAGGAGGAGTTCTTGATGGGTAAGTGGATGCTATCCGCAAGACACCAGGGAATTTATTAGAGGTCACTTGAGCGCATTAGCTGTATCTTCTTCAGGGGGAAAAAAAAGCACACAAAGAAGTATCTGTATACCTTTTATTTCCAGAGGGATTTTTCTTTTTTCCCCTCCTTTTTTCTTTATTTCTTTCTTTTTTTTTCTTTTTTTCTTTTATTTCAAAACGATAAGCTTGTTTATTTGCCAGTTTTTACTTTGTGCAGAAGCCCTTAATTTGATTTTATTTGATTTTTCTTTGCTTACTTTATTGACATTCATTCAGCCTCTTTATTAAGGTAGCTTAAATTCCCTGATTTAAGATTTTGTTTCATTTTTGTTTTCTTTCCAAGGACTGTGTAGGGTTTTTATCCGTACATTCCCATTTCTTTATTTTTTTCCCCTCCCTCTCTTTAAGGTTAAATAAGGGCTTTGTCCTCTATTATACCTTTTTTATTTAGTTAGTTATTTTGATTCTTTGGTTGCCCGTTTATGTTGTTGAACTCTTTTGTTTAACATGAATCGCATGCTGATACTCTGCATGATCTCTAAATCTTCCCGTAATCATAGCAGGGGGAAAATAAGTTTCTTCTTACTGTGGATTTCTTTCAGGGATATGTGCTTTTGTTTTCTTCTTCTCTTTCTTCTTTTTCTTTTTCTTTCTTTCCTTTGTTTCTTTCCTTTCCTTTTGTTTCAGTGCATCATGATGGTAAAATTTCTGGGTTTATTTAAAAAAAAATTTAAAAAAATTAAAGTAAAACCAAAACCAACCCCCCCTAAAAACCATTCAAACAATGCCAAATGGCTTTTTTGCTTTCAGATCTCTCAGTCAGGGTCTTCTGCTGACCTCTTTACCAAAACAGACAGCCCGCCTGGCAACCTTGCCAGCCAGAACGGAGAGTATCATGAATATGACTCAGGAAACGATACTTCCTCCCCTCCCTCCACTCAAACGAGCTCATCCAGGTCAAAGGACAGCCAGGAGAAAAGAAGTCTAGTCCATGATGGCTTTGGCCATGCCTTCTCGTCCGGGAAGCCCAAACTGGCCAACAGCGATAACAGCTCTGATTCAGGAAATTCCTTCACCAGTTGCTTTTCCCAGACCAAGGGAACAGCTTTGGAAAATCTGTCTCCAGATGCCCAGGGACAAGACCGAAGGTCAGTGATTAGCAGTAGCTGCTGCTGGCAGCCAAATACCTGGTACGTTGTTGCTCTGTATCTCCTGCCCGCTCGCCAGTTGCAATGGTGAGCTGGCAGGGAGGTTTTTGTGGTCTGGAGGCAGTTAGATATCAATCAGACCACCGGTCTTGCCCGTCTGGAGTCCACAACCCAGCAATGACCAATACTGTAGCCTGAGGAGGAGGAGGATGCAAACCCAGCCATCAGTGCCCCTGGGCATTGCCCGTGCCGCCTCTGCTGGCATTAGTGTGGCTAATGTAGGGTTTGGCCCTGGGTTGAGCCATGTCCTGAACGCAGCCCTGCTCAGCCAGACATGACTGTGTCAAAGAAAAGAGTTGCTGCCTCTTCTGGGCAAAGTCTGGAAAGGTACATTAGGGGCTGGCAGAGCTAGTTTTCCCCCTCCATTTACTGTGGGGAAAGGGAGTGGGGTTTATTTTCACTAAAACCAGTACA
This sequence comes from Thinocorus orbignyianus, assembly GCA_013400375.1. NCBI lineage: Eukaryota > Metazoa > Chordata > Aves > Ciconiiformes > Thinocoridae > Thinocorus > Thinocorus orbignyianus. The sequence goes on from VXBW01002231.1 coordinate 329,191, forward strand.
GGTTGTTCTTTCGTCTGTCCAAGGAGGTAAATCCAGCCTGCCCCTTTCAACTCTTCCAGGACTGGACCTGGGTGACAAGATCACATCTCCTGTAGGTGGGGAGCACAGGGAGGGGCAGGTGCCTTGCTGGCTGTGGGATAACACAGCAGCAGCTTTGTGCGCTGGGGCCACAGGGCGTCAGGGACAGGGACAGGAGTCAAATCACCATCCAGTGCTACAGGTCACCATCAGGAGAACAGAGTGTAGACACCAGCCTCCATCACCGCCTGCCATCCCTGGGAGTTTGCCCCGTGATGCTGGGGATGAAGGCACTGAAGCATGGTGGCTGGTACCCAAGGCTTTGCTCAGGCAGTGGTGTTAGGGAGCTCTTCCAGCTCAGGCCCCTGGGTCTTGAGTGCTGCAAGCTGGAGCCAGGATGTGGTCTGCGGGTGGGAGCAATGAAGGAGAGAGGAGCAGGAGCCAGGGCAATTGGTGTTAGGAAGAACAATCCCTGGATTTTCAGCCAGAGGGTAAAATTTTAGGGCTGCAAATGCTTTTCACGTTGTGACTCCAGTGGGTAATGTGCCTTCGCATGGACAGAGCTGGGATTGCAGCTGGTCCTGGCTGTTGGGAGGCTGCCTTGCTGCTGGGCTCTAACCTCAGTTCATACCTAGGGCACTTCTGGAAGTGAAAGAATTCATGCAGCTTTGTCCAAAGGCAACAGGATGTACCTGCTCATGCTGCTCCACAGCCAGGCAGGAGCACGGGCCCTTGCCCTGCCATGCTCTGGCTTTCCCTTGCTCCAGCTCTTCTCACCTCGCTCCCTCCCCAGGACCTGCGCCACTTGCTGGCCTGACCCAGGCTCTGCCAACCAAACACCTCTGTCTGGTGTACTGGGCATGAGGCAGAGGAGTTATCCCTCAGGCCACCTGAGACTTCTTCTGCTGCCCTTCCCTGGCACAGCCTGGAGGTGAGCTTTTGGGCTCTGACCCCCATATACGGGGTTTCCTGTGTCAGAAGCCTGGAGAGCCAGCAGGTCATCTTTATCCCCAGCTGGGGAATGGGAGGATGGGAGTACTTGTTGGCTGGAGTGTGTTGCTCCCCTCAGCCAGGGACCAGTCCCAGTTCAGCCACAGCTTCAATGACTGTCCAAACGTATGTTCACAGAGGCTGCCTGTCCTTGTGTCTCAACTGTTCAGAGGAGAAGCAGCAAAACTTCCTCCCATCCCCAACCCACAGCTCGCCACTAAGGCCGTGCTCCCGCAGCGCGTCCTACACCAGCACTGGCAGATCTTCCCGTGGCTCCAGCCGCTCCAGCCGCTCCCGTTCCTCACACCACAAGGCCTCTCCCAGGTACTCCCGAAGCAGGTCCTGCTCTTCAGGAAGGAGGTAAGGCCAGCTAAAACAGCTGTCTCTGTGACCCTGAGCAATGTCTAACTCTTGCAGACTGGCAGGCTCCTTGCAGGAGGAGGTGTAAGAGTTCAAGTTGTGCCTAGGGATCCACATGGCTTGTAGTGAACTGGCCACACAGAGCTGAGCTGAGACCATGAAATATGGGGCATCTCTTCCCGCCATGAGCCTAGATTTAGGGGAGTCTGGTACAGCCTCACCCTCCAGCGTCTTTAACTCTTTTATGGTTCTTGCCTATTCCCAGGTCTTCATCACGTTCCCCCAGCTATTCCTCCAAATCCTGCAAAAAAAGTCCTGGGAGCAGGAGTTCAAGGCCTCGTCGGAGCCCCAGTTACTCCCGCTACAGCCCTAGCAGGTACAGACAGCTGTCTCCTCATACGATACCTGCTGTCTCATGCTTTTGCTCTGCCTCCACCAATTGTTTGGGCTCTGTCATCGCTGCTGGTTCCTTCTGCCAGCCCCAAACTGCTCCCTCAGCTTCCTCACTGGGTGCTGTAATGCTCAGCTCCAGGATGAAGGAGACCAGGGGGATACCGAGTAAGGCCTATGGCAGTATGTAATGCTGGCTTCCAGTCCACTGGAAATTTCTCACCATTTATTGCTCCGGAGCTGGTGCTGGTTGCAGAGGAAAGAGCCCAGAGATGGGCCTTTCACTTTCTGTAGGAAAAGTGGATTTTGTATAGCCAAGGACTGCCCTGCATTGATTCAGGGGAATTTAACGCAAAGCATTTTGGGGGAAGGTTGCTGGGAGAGAGCTGGCTTCTCCCTGGCTTTGAAGCATCACGGTACCTCACACTCGGAGCATGTGGCATGTGAAGTGGCTGTTCCTCCGCTCAGAGCCCTTGGGGAGGACAACCTACATAGCCAAGAGTGCACAGATGGCTGCTTGGTGGTATTTGCCAGGGCTCATGCAAGTGGAAGATGCCTCATAGGAAAACCCAGGGAGTGCCCCTCTCCATCCTGCTGATGTAAATGGTGGTCAGAGCATTAGGCTCCAGCTGGGTCTGCCCACAGCTTCCATCACCCAAGGAGCCCATGCCAGCCAGCAGCCCCTGCAGCAGGGCTGCAGCCCTTCTCAGAGGGGGATCTTACTGCAGTAAGGAAAGACGCTCTGCTTTTCAGAGTCGTGGCCCTGCTGAAAGAGGTGTCAGGCCCTGGGAAGTGGCCCTGCTGTGTGGGCAGATGCCAGGTACCCTCATGCTGGCACTCACACAGCGTTGCAGGAGGAAACACAGTCCAGGTGACTATTCCCTCCACACCCCATAGAAAACACGCATCTCACAGCTCAGTCCTACGTGCCTTTGGGCAGTTTTTTCTGGTAACATCTCCACTACTGGGCACGCTGTCAATTTTTTGCACCCTTAAAATGTCACATTCCCAGGGTTTGATTCTTGCAGGCTGTGACAATCCCCCCCGCACTGGTGTAGGAGAATATTTCCTGTATGCAGGGATCAGGCCCTTGACCTGTAACGTTGCTTTGCAGTTGGCATTGTGTATGAAGTCAGCCACACTCCGCAGAAGGGCCTGTGCTGACGTGTATGGGAATTTAACAAAAGAGAAAACCATAGCAACACCGGCACTCCTTCTGGCGAGCTGTGCAGAGCTGTGCAGCCCTGCAGGGATACCAAGGGCCCTCTGCTCGTGTGGGGCCTGCTGGCAGGGTTGTTTTTGCCTGCGTCTGCAGCGCGGCCAGCAACAGCAATTTTAGTGGTGCTAAATACAGAGTGCATCCACAGACACAGGTACGTGGATGCCCTCTTAGCTCGGCAGTGCAGGGCCACCAGAGGACACTGCTGAAACCCCCAGCTGGTTTGTGGGTGTCCATCTGTCCAGCCAGATGAGTGTCTCTTTGCCCAGCTAAGTCGGTGCGTGCAGAGCTGATGCCACCACAGCACTCTGCTTAGAGTGGTGCCTTCTGGAGCTGAGTGTCCTCTGCTTATGTGTGCCTTTGGGCCATTGCCTCTACATCCAAAACCCACCCCACAAAGACCCAGCAGTGACAGTCTCCAACCTGTGCCTTCCCCAGAGACCGTGAGCGAGAGCACAAGTATGGCTCCAGTGAGAAGGAGTCACACAGGGAGCGTGACCGGCGGCGGCGGCAGCGGTCCTATTCACCCCTGAGGAAACGCAGGAGAGACTCCCCCAGCCACCTTGAAGCTCGGCGCATCACAAGGTAAGGGGACATTGACCCATCATTTGGAGATAGGCTGAGCTGGTCCCCCCCGGGGAGAAGGTGGGATGTCCTTGGGTCCTAGCCCTTGCCAGCGGAGGTTGCTCCAGGAGGAGGCAGGTTCTCCTGAGCCTGATCAGCAGGCCCTTCCTCACCTCCTAGAGCTTCTGGATTTCCAGCAGGGGGGTGTCTCATTTACAACAAAGAAATAAGGCAGATGAAGTCAGAGCAGGGACTTACTGGGCAGGTACCAGGAGCATCCCTCCGACAGCCTTTTTGTTTCACCCTCTCCTGTGGTAGATGTCCCACACTGTAGAGACAGTCAAATATTGACTCTTACCTTTATGCTGAGGGCTCTTTTGGGCGGCATCAGACAAAGCCCAGCCTAAGATTCGGAGCTTGAAACATTCCCTGGGGCACTCACTGGGGGTGGGTGGTTTGAATCCCAAGGCCTGACAACTCCCTGATCTCTTCCTTTTTTTCTTTTAAAGAAACACCATCACATTTTGGGGGACTGTTGTGCAAAGTAAACTGCTTTTTGGAGATTTTAGCAGTAAATCCATCCTTGTATTGCTGGTGACCCACATCTCTCTGTTCCCACAGCGCCCGCAAACGCCCCATCCCCTACTACCGTCCCAGTCCTTCATCCTCCAGCAGCGCCAGCAGCTATTCCTCCTGGTACAGCAGCTTTAGCCGCTCCCCAAGCAGGAGCCGGAGCTACTCTAGCTACCGAACAAGCCGGAGCCGAAGCTGGAGCAGCAGCAGTGCCGAGAGCAGGAGCTGCAGCCGGAGCTCCGGCCCCAGGAGCAGCCGCAGCAGGAGCAGGAGCTCTGACTCAGGAGGCAGCTCTGACAGCCTGCGTCGCTAGGGAGTGTCACCCATGGCTCGCGTGCCGGCGTCACTTCCAGATTCCTGGCATTCCCTGCTTCCTTCCCACCTACCTTGCCATCGATAGCAATCATCCCCGATACTGATGTGGTGGCAGCGCTGGGTCCCCAGTTTGGAGTAAGAGCCCCCATGCAGCCAGCACAGCCCCTTCACAGCCTCATGGAGAAGGTGGATCCATCCCAGCTCCCCAGGCTAGGGCTGGAAGAAGGGCCGGTGCTTTACAGAAGATCTGTCACAACAAACCTGCTCCATCCTCCCCGACATACCTGGCTCCCCATCACTGCTGCTTTCCAGAGCGCTATCAGCTGCTCCAAAGTAAAGAATTCAGCTCTCTGCTCTTCTGCCAAACCAGGAGCCAGTTGGAGGAAGAGACCCAGTTAGGGAGGAATTTGCTGTGAAGCTTTGGTGATGTGTGGGGGTGACCTGCCCTGACCAAAGCAAAGATCATGTCTCTTGGGTTTCTCCTCCAGAGTTTCTGGCCACTCTGCAGCAGGCTTCTTCCATGAGAGAATATTTATTTGTTGCTGGTCAAATTGAAAGCTAGAAATACCCCCTTGATGTAATTCCTGGAGGGGAAAAAAAGGCCATTTCCTTTCTTTCTCCCACCCTTTCCCACCAGGTATGCATCAGCTTTCGCAGGGTTGTTTTTCCCCAGTGCTATGACTTGCTTGCGGAGAAGCCGTTGGGGTCTGCAGATGTGGGGCCCGTGGGGCATGAGGGAGAGGGGAGCTGATGCCACGCTGCGTCCCGAGAGCCAGGCCATGGTGTGGGAGGTAGGGACCGTGGGGTTAGAGTTAGGTCTAGGTTTTTCCAAAGGCAGCCTTGCCCTTGGAGCCCAGTGCTGGTGGGAATGGGTTTAGGTTTAGGTTTTCTGAAAGGCAGCCTTGCCCCTGGAGTGCAGCTCTGGTGGGACTGTAGGGAGATAAGGAGATAGCCTAGATGTGGGGTGTAGTGAGACCACTGGTTAAAAGGGCCTTGCATGAGCCAGGGGACTCCCATTCCCCTTCCTCGTAACAGGCAGCAATTTTAAGCAGCACCTGGAGGATTTCAGGCAATCATTTCTCCCCACATCGAGGCAGCCACTGCAGCCCCAGCGCAGGACCAGCGCAGAGCTTGAGCAGAATGCTCTTGCCCCCCAGTTTGTTGCAGAGGGGCAGAAAGGGTCCCCCACTAATGGCCTGTTTTTCCAGGAGGCCGCAGACAGCCGCAGGAGAGTTCTGCCTGCCCAGGCAGCCCTGAGCCTGGGGGTTTTGTCTCCCTGCCAGCCCAGCTGCCTGCGCAATTACTGTGTTTTGCAGGGTAACAAAGGCTTCTCCCAGCACAGGCTGAGCTGGTGCTGAGGAGATTCTTTCTCTTACAACACCTGGGTGCTTAGAGACGCTAATTTGGGTTTAAGACTTCCCCCCCCTCCCTTTTTCCATCCCCTCCCCTTCCATCCTGCATGATTATTAACGAGTTTGGGCTTAATGAGTCAAGGAGGTGTGTCATTTAAGTGTCACAGAACAGGCCTAAGTGGAGCCAGCATCTGCTGGAGGAGGAGAGGGGGTAGAAAGAAATGCGCCACTACCACCACCCCCCCAGCTAAAGAGTTACCCGCAGCCCCCCCGGTCCTGCTGGCAGCAGGCAAAGTGCCAAAGCCACGAGTGGAGAAAGGCTGTGGTGTTCTGCTGGAGCTGGGTGATTGCCTGAGTCAGCGTATAAACATGTCACCTGACAGAAAGTACAGCAGCCTGGAGGGTATTTTCACCTGGGTGGTACAAAGGGAAGTTTTATGCCAGGGGTCCCTTTTTCCCAGTATCTTTTCTACTGCTAGTCCCCCATGTCCTGTGCCTTCAACCCCAAAGTCCCCTCCTCCCACACCTTTTCCCAGTCCTTCATCCCCTGCCTTGCTCGCTGCAGTCAGTTTGAGGATGAAGGTGGCTGAGGCAGAGACCAGAGGCACCGGTATGGTCAGTGGCTTGGTGGGGACGTGTGTCCGTCTCCTGGGAGCCACTTTCTAGGACATAAAGAAAAGCATTCCTGGTAGGGCTGGGCAAACGCTCCAGGGCTGTGACTGAGGGATCAAAGACAGGATGTTCTTTCAGAGGGGTGCTGCTGCCCCCCCCCTCCCCTCTGCCCTGACCCTGGCAGCAGCCCTTTGGCCATCTTCTGCAGTAAACCCCCTTCTCCTAAAGGGCTGAAAACCTCACGCTTCTTCCCCAAAGAGTCTCTCCAGTTTGAGGTTGAAATGCCCTGTCCTTTTGCTCCCCGGGAAGAACTGAAGGCAACAATGGGAGCCCAAACCCCAAATCTACCAGTGTTTCAAGGACCTCATAGTCCTTAACACCCCCTAGGGCACACTGCCACCTGTACGAAGGAAGCAGCGAGCTGGGAGGTCAAAAACTAGCAAACAAAAAAAAAAAAAAAGAAAAAGAAGAGGGAGCTTTGTGCAACTGGTGTAAAGATCAAAACACAACATTGACTGAAGTCCTTGTGGCTGGGGGACGGATGATCAAAGCCCCACATCAGGGCAGCACCACCACCCGCCAACTGTGGGACAAGGAGGTGACCCCGAGGGCTGGTGCGCGGGGTGACAGCGGCTCTCGTACCCGACCGGCTGACCGGCGCTGGGAGGACTGCCTCTGCTCATGCAGCCCATGGCAGCTAAACGCTCCTGGGGCTTCCCAGACTTGAGTTGAAGTAACTTATTTATTTATTTATTTATTTATTTATTATTCTATTTTTAATTGTATGTCAGGATGGATGCAGGTGGTCACCGTTACCAGTATTTATTTATTCTACATTTTTTGGGTTGTTCTGGTTTTTTTGGAACAATAAGTTATTTATGGGGTTTTTTTGATCTGTTTGCTTGTTTGTTGGAGTGTATCCACGCCGCTGTTCTTGTGTAAAGGTTTATGGCGCTGGCTCCTCTTGGTGAGGTGTGCGGAGGAGCGATGGTCACTCCTGCTGCCATCGCGTCTCTGGCTGTGCTCTCCAGGGCAGGGCAGAGAGCATGTGACAGCCAGGGGGGTGCAGGGCAGAGCTCTTTGTCTGTTTTCACGCCGAAATCTGGGGTTCCTCGTTAGAATTGTGCAGGGACGCCACGGATGTCAGAGGAGAAACAGGTCTGGGACCTGACAGAGGTGACGGCGAGGGTCTGCTGGCTGTCCAGCCAAGCCAGGGGCAGTTTGCATCCCTGCGAGGGGGAAGTCTCGCCCCGGCCGGGTGCCAGCTGGCGGCGGCCGCTGTTTCCCTTGGCTCGGCAGCCAGTGCACAACCCGAAACCGAGCTGCTGCGCGCAGGCACCGCTGGTTTCCCTGGGAGGATGCCGTCGCCAGGGCTGCCCTGCCGTGTTTATCGCTGCGCCGTGACCCACCCATGGGAACGCTAACAAAACCGGGCCGTGAGAGAGGGATCCGCGATGAGGCCACTTGCAAAATCCCGCCTCTGGTGACAGGAGCCAACCGAGGCAGTGTGTGTGCACGTACATGTATGTGTGTGTGTGTGTGTATGTGCACAGGTGCATATACATATGAATTCCCCTCAGTGGTGGTATTTATTTTTTAACTTGTTTAAGTTTTTTAGTACAACCTGGAACATCCCCCTCCCTGGTGGGTGGACAGCTGGGGTTTTCCGTGGGTTTGCGAGAAGCCCGTGAACCTTTCAGTCTCTGTGCCTTTTGCCAGTGCTTTTTCTTTTCTGATGTTGTTTCGCTCGTTCATCGCTGTCACGGATTTCTGTTCTGCCATCTCAGATCACCGCTAGTGCTCTCTGCAAAGAGCGGCGTTTGCCTGGTGGAAAGGCAGCTCGGTCATTTCAGTGTTGGTGAAGCACTGCTCGCCTGCGAGTGGCCACATGAGGGATGCCCAGGGATGGCCACAGCCTCGCTCAGAGAAGAAGGGTGTTGGGGAACCATCTTTTGGAGGAGGTATCTCAGAGGGTTTTGCTTTCCTCATACACGGAGGCTCTTTGCAACCCACAATTTTGTTTCTGTCCCCAAGCTCCGTGGTTGCCTTTCCCCGGCACATGGCAGCACCCGCTCCCCAACGTCCCCCACACACCAGAGCCACACCTCGGCTCTCCCTGCACCAGCCTTGGCTCTGGGTGAGGCTTGTCCCTCCTCGTCCAACCCCAGCTCTGGGGCCAGGCTCCAGAGAACCCCACGCAATCTCTGCAGGTTTGCTGGGAAGTAAAGATAAGGGATATTTCAAAGCACTGTTGTGTTCTTTTTGTTCTTTGTGGGTTACGGCACTCAGTTGAGCTTTGCTTTATGTTGACTGCAACTTTTCTCAATGTTTTTGTTGTTTTGGGGGGACTGAATTTGTACCAAACTTGTCTGCAAGAGCCAATCACTGTTATTTTGCTATGCATTGTACATATATTGAACAGGCTGAGAGGACTTAGCCTCTATTTAATATTTATTTCTTCTATTTATTGAGCATTACTTTTAAAAAGCTATTTGGGTCTTGCCATTGGGTCCACAAAGGTAGGAGCCTTTGAGGTGTTGCCACATACGTTGAGGTTATCAGAGAGGTGAATTACTGAGACTGTCGCCTGCTGCTGTGGAAGCATCTGGCAGACACATGAGGCTCGTTTGGAGCTCAACCACCAGTGGAACCACATTTAGATGGAGATGAAGAAGGCAGGGTAAAATCCTCCTTCTTGGACCAGCTTCTTTTGACACACAAAGGTGGTGGGTGTTCAGAGGTGACAGACCAGCTGAGGTGGAGGAATAACCCTGTCCTTCCTCCTCCACGCCAGCATAGGGCTGCTTGGATCACACAAGATCCCTGGAGATGGCTGATCTCCCACCACTGACACTCTTGTCTTGGCCCTCAGTGGCTACTGCGGAACGGGGGACTTGCTGCCCTTTTGTCAATGTGAGGAAGACGATAGGGCTGAAGGGACTTGCCGTGGTCCCTACCAAGAAGCAAGGATGTCCACCCTGCCCCATCCCGAGACCCTCTTCCTCATGCCATGTCCTACTTTGCCCCCTTCCCCAAGCTTTGTGCCAGAACCAGTAGCTTTGCCCAGATGTGTGCTTGGGAAGGGTGGCCAGGATAGGACTGGGAAGGTCTCTCCTGTTGTCTCCAACATGAGAAGGAGCTCACTGCAGGCATCCTCCCCCAGCTTTAAAAAAACACATGGGATGTGCTAAAAATCCCAGAGTTAGGCAGCCCCAGTGTCTCTCCGCCAGCGCTGCAGCCATTGTCCCTCCACCCGAGGGGGAGATGTTTGTGCTGCGTGGGGCAGAGCTGCCCGGGCTGGCAGAGGGTGGACGTGGCTGCGGGGTCAGCAGGTGAGCCCCTGGGCTGCTCCTGGGGCCTACAAGATGTTTGTTGGCGAAAGGGATGGATTGAGGTGCCTGAGTGAAGACTTCGCTCTGTAGCGTCCGGTGGGGTTTTGTTACCTTTTTACCAGAGACTAAATAATTCTCATGACTTTTGCTGCTACCTGGCAGTTTGCTTGTGACCGGAAAGGTCTGGGAGGCACTGGCAGATCTGCTGTTGTGGCAACGGCTTCATGGTCAAGCATCCCAAATCTTGAGCTATAGAACAACACCTTGAACCCCACTGGCCCGGGGGCAGCTCTCCGCCTCCCAAACCCAGGGAATGAGAGGATTTAGAACAAAAGCCAAGAGGTGAGAAAAGCCACGAGGGAAATGGCCTCTCTGTTTTCTTGCCTGTTGGCTGATTCCTTACGGAACGACGCTGGCACCTCTGTTCGTTTGAATTCATTGTAAACCCCCCCTTTGCTCTCCATGGAAATGCATACTGTGTTCTTTAGTCTTCCTGGGGTATCTGAGTTGTTAGCCTGGTTAGAAACAAGGGTTCCAATAAAGGTTTGGACAGTAATTCCTCCTCATTGCAGCCCCATTTGTCATGTTCCTTTTGGATCCAACTGCGCACGGTGGGATATTTTGGGTTGTTTCGCTGCTCCGCAGGGAAGGGCATGTGCCTCCACTCCCAGCTACCGAGAGCTGGCTCCTCGGGGCACTGCCTGAAGCAAAAAAAAAAAAAAAAGTTGTGAGCCAGTATTTCTGGCAGCTCTCCCTGCCCTGCTGGGCCAGGCTCTGTGGTTCCCCTGGCCCTGTCCAGGCACGGGCAGCCCAAGCCAGAAATGCAGCCATTTCTCCATGGAGGTCACCATGGTTGGGCTCTCCTCAGGGCTGTGTCCTTCCCCGCCCACACAGCCCTCGCTCCAAGCCCTGCACCGTGCTCTCGCGTCGAGGGTCCCACTGCTGTCACCTCCTTGGCCATCTCGGCCATGAGCAACAGCGGGGTGGGGACTCTCCAACACCCCAGATGATGCCCCTCACCTGGGGATGCTCCCCTGGACTGGTTGGAAGCCCCTCAGGAGAGCAGTAGTACTTGGGAGCAGGTCCCCAGCAGAACTCAGCACGGCCAGATCCTGGGGACACGGAGCAGCGTCCCCAAGTCACTCGGAGGAGAAGGGAGGCTGCGAGGCCACTCTGCTCCCAGTGCTGGTGTCGTGGGGCCAGCTCGGCGGCGGGAGGCAGCCAGGAGATTTGGAGTGACAACAGGAGCTAAATTGGGATGACCCAGAGAGGGCAAGAGCTGGTGGGAGGGGATGTGTGACTAATTGGAATAAACAAGGCGATGGGGAGGATTCCTGGCTGGGGAGGGAGGATGGCCCGGAGCTACATGGGGAAACGTGGGACTGGGGATGTCGGGAGGTTCCAGGATCGTGGGGCTGCCTGAAACCTCCTCGGGGATCGTGCCCCTCTCCCCATGGGCTGGTGTTTGGGCAGGCAGGTGCAGAGCTGGGCGCTGGGGTGATCTCACACCCCAGCTGAGGTGAGAGGTGCCCAGCTGCCCTCAGGCTCAGCAGGTGTCCACGTCCCCCAGGACACCCTGCTGTCACGCCCAGGGCAGCAGGAGCCCCCAGGTGGGCAGGGGCAGCCAGGCAGGACAAGGGGACAGAGGGGGATTCTCTGCCTCTCCGCTGCCTCCCTGCACCCAGAGGTGCTCAGCTGGCACCCGGGACCTCCTCAGGCACCTCCAGGCACCCCTGTCGATCCCCAGGGAGACCCTCACAGCGTCTGGCTGTCCCCAGGCTAAGCAGAGGGGAGCAGCTTTGCCCTGCGCTGAGGAGAGGCAGCTCCTTCCCCCAGCGTGATTAATGCTACCGGAGTGAGCAGTGGCTGAATTGCTGCGCGGCCTGCACTGCGTTTTAACTGCTGTAACTCCTTCCTGCTGTAATTAGATCCAAGTCCATTAGAAAAATTGCAGATGCTGGAGAGAAGGAGCATAAGGCAGAGCCAGGAGGGAAGATGCCGCATGAGGAAGTGGTCCCTTACCCAGCATGACCTTCACCGATGACACCCCATCCCCCGGCACATCCCATGGCCCACCAGAGCCGTGCCTGGACTCTCCCCCACGGGGAGCGCCTCCTTGCCACCGGTAGCCCCTGCTGGCGTGCTCGGGGCTGCGTCGCCCGGGTGGGAGCTCATCGGGAGCTCTCCCGCCGCCGCACCTCGTCCCATGGGCACGCTTCCCTGTAATTAGCCCCACCGCCGCGCGGCTGTGATTAACGCCTTGCCCTGCCCGCACACGACCATTGCGGCAGGGCTGGGGCATGCGGTGGGGCGAGGAGGAGGAGGGTGAGGAAAAGGCAGGGGTTGAGCAGCTCCACGAGGACCCTGCTGGTCTGCTGCCTGGGGTCCCTCTCCTTCCCAGGGCCGGGGGACATTTCTCCAGGCCCAGTGGAGGAAGCGTGGCCAGGGAGGAGCATCCCTCGGAGCAGGGCTTTCCCCCTGCATCCCTGCAGGGAGCCCAGGAGTGGCTGAGACCCCATGCACTCCCGGCCATGAAAGGGGTCTATCCACTCCACCGGCATCCCCCACATACCCACTCAGGGGTGCCCCCGCAGCCAGGGGTGCCACCAGTGTCCCATTTCCCGGTGCAGCGGGCTGCTCCATGGCACAGGGGACACACGTGGCTTTACAGTGAGGGGAGCAGCTTGGCCCAGCCCCACCGAGGCGGGGGGTGAGGGGCTATTTTTATAGGGTGACAGTGGGGTGAAAGCAGCCGGCCCTGAGCTCGGGGGCTATTTTAGGCCCTGGGAGGGGCAGAGGGCAGCAGGAGGGGGCGGTGGGGCCGGGGCAGCTGCCGAATCACCCTGGCCCCGTGGCAGCCGGGATCCTCGGGCCGGCAGGAGAGGTCAGCTGCCACAGCCCAGATTCTCTGCGGCTGTTTCATCCCTTCCAAAATACTCAGCTGACAGGGCAGGAATTGCAAAACACACCCCCTTCCTCCCAAATCCATATAAATAGCGCTCGCCCGGCGGCTGGAAGGTTAGAGAAGTTTCTCGGCTCCAAGCTCAGGCATTTATTGCGGCTCCCGCCCAGGAGCGGCAGAGAAAGTCTCACATAAAGTGCTGGGGAGCGAGAGGGGAGAGATAATCTTTTTAATCTCGGGATACTTGGTTTTATAAATTGGGTTTTTTTCCCCTCCCCAGCTGATTTTTATTTTCCTCTCCCCGGTCCCTGGAATCACAGCCAGACAGGAAGCGTTTTCTCGTGGCCAGAGAGCTCCCTCCGTCCTTCCTGCACTCCTCCAGCTCCCGGTGATTCAGCTCTGAATTGATTTTCTCCGTCATCCTTCACCCAGAGCGGGACCATCCCCGGCGGTGCCCACCCACAGCCGCCTGCCTGCATCCCACCCAGGGGTGGATGCGTCTCCTCCGGGACGGGCTCTCCGGGGAAGTTCGCAGCCAGGAGCGGCCGCACTGAGGCTGAGGCTCCAGGGGAGAGCCCCAGGGAGACGCTCGGACCCCTTCTGAGGAAGCCATGGCCGACAGCCAGATGCCCTTCTCCTGCCATTACCCCGGCAGGCGCAGCATCCGCGACCCTTTCCGGGAGCCCGGCTTGACCTCGCGCCTGCTGGACGATGACTTCGGCATGTCACCCTTCCCCGGGGACCTGACGGCGGACTGGCCCGACTGGGCTCGGCCCCGGCTGACCACCACCTGGCCGGGCCCGCTGCGTGCCGGCATGGCCCGCGCCACCACCATGGCCCCCGGCTACAGCGCCCGCTTCGGGGGGTACCCCGAGAGCCGCAGCCCCACGCCCTTTCCCCGCGAGCCCTGGAAGGTGTGCGTCAACGTGCACAGCTTCAAACCCGAGGAGCTGACCGTCAAAACCAAGGATGGCTATGTCGAGGTGTCAGGTGAGAGATGAAGCACCGGGGAGGAGGAGGATGGGGCACGAAAAGCAGCTGGTCCTGCCCTGCCCATGCTGGCTGAAGACATTGCCATAAAACGCAAAAAACACCTTTATTTTAAGCTGTCGGGAGCAGGGCCAGGGTTTGCAGCAGGGTTTTGGGCAGCCTTGCAGGCAGGTTGGGGGTAACAGTGAGGGACAAGGCTCACAAGCCACAGTGCTTTACTGCAAAAATGAAAAGGGCAAGCCTTCTTGGGGTAAATCACCCTGCTTTCTGCCCCAACCAGCCAGGGAGGCAGCGCTGGGGCGGCAGCACCCTGCAGCGAGCTGCCAAGAGGGGCCCCAGCTGGCTCGGTTAATTATAGCCGGGGTGAGGCTGGCCCCCAGGGAGATTCCCTTTAAAGGGGCCAAGAGACAGGCCACATCAGAGCTGGGAAGTGTGGGGCAACTGACCCATGGTCCCCACCCTGGGTACAAGCCAGCCAGAAGCAGGTCCCTAAAAATTCAATTAGTGTTGGGGATGGGGGGCGGGGAGGGTTGTGTAGGGGACACCCAGCCCTGAGCATCCCTCAGCCCCATCACCCACCATCCAGGGGTGTCCTAGGCTGGGGTACCCAGGAGGGGCTGGGGGCTACCACACGGTGTGGCCCTGGGTATTTATTTGAGGTTCATGTGGGGACAGGGCGGGGGGGACCACGGGTCAAGGGGGCAAGAAGCCACCAGTGTGTCTTTAACTTTGGAGACCCCCAGTCTGACAGCAGTGGAGCCCAGCCTGGGTAGGGGGACAAGGAGGGGGGAAGCTGCCACCCCCAGAGGTTTCATTACACTGGGGAGGAGGGCACTTCTTCCTAAGCCCCAGCTCTTGGCAGCCTGTGAGACCCCAGGCTCTTACTGGAAGTATGGATGTGCTGTGTCCAGCATCTCCTTCCCCACAGAGGAAGATGATCCCTGATCCTTCCCCAGGGGGAAGGGTTTGTACTGGGGAAGGAAAACAGTACTGGGGAAGGAAAACAGCTCTGAAAACTTTCTTGTTGGCTTTGGCTGATGTTTGTTGGGGAAAAAAAATAATGTGCCAGTGAGGTGGTGACGCGGGGTGTTGCCTTTCCCTGCAGGCAAACACGAGGAGCAGCAGGTGGAAGGAGGGATCGTCTCCAAGAACTTCACCAAGAAAATCCAGTAGGTACCTGGGGTGTCTCCCCACCCAAGGGTCTGGGAGGCTGATGCATCCTCTTGACCAGCACCCAGCTGTTGCCAGCCAGCTGTGGGACTCTGTCCCTCTGGAGGGGGCAGGTGACAGAAAGCATAGGGATGCCACTCTTGATGAAGGGCTGAGCTTTGCCAGTCCCTGCACCCCGGCTCATGCGTGCAGGGGCTCCTGTGCCATTTTTCACCCCAAAATCTGCCCTTTGCCAGCACGTGCCTGGCTGGTTTGGGCCATGTGGTGATTTTCCCAGGGGAGGCAAATAAGGAGGAGGAGTTTTTCTGGGTGCTTTGTCAGTCTTCTCCAGGCCCAGGCTGTGCATGGAGCCAGCCGGGGTGCAGGGAGCAGGAGGTGTGCAAGGGGCGGCGGTGCCAGCACGATGGGGTTCAGCAGGGCACGATGGGCTGACAACCATCATCAGCCCCAAAATACACCCCCCCCGCCTGTGAGTGCACGGGTAGATATAAATATGTGTGTCTATCTGCATGATGTCAGTGAGATCGCTATCGCGTTGACTCACCGCAACGGCTCACTTTGGCAACAACAACAGCAGCAGCAAAGGGCAGGGAGGAAAGGCAGGTCCCGAGGCAGGCAAGCCCCACCACAGGCACTTTGCAGCATCAGCGTTGGGGAGGTGGGGGGCAACCACCCCAGCCCAGCCCCCAGAGACCCCAGTCTGCGGATAAGCCAACCAGAAGCAGGTCCCTAAAAATTCAGTTAGTGGTAGGAATGGGGGTGGGGTGGGGGTGGTGTACCCAGCCCTGAGCATCCCTCAGCCCGTTGCCCACACCCAAGGGTGTCCCAGGCTGGGGGCTACCACACAGCGTTGCTCTGGGTACTTATTTGAGGTTCATGGAGTCACGGGGCTGGGGGGGGACACATCACAGGTTGAGGGGGTAGGCAGCCAACAGTGTTTTTAACTTCAGAGATGCTCCAGGCACACAGACACCCTGCTCCAGGCATGGAGACCCCCAGCCTGACAGCAGGGGAGCCCAGCCTGGGGAGGGGGGGACAAGGTGGGAGGAAGCTGCCACCTCCAGAGGTTTCATTATGTTGGGGAGGGGGTTTCTTAAGCACTTTGCCCATGCAGGGGGCAGAACCCCCAGCCGCAGGGCTCGCGGGGTTAAGAGGAAGAAGCAGCAAAGCCCAGAGCATGGGAAGCGGGTTTCCTCAGCTGGCAGCAGCTCAAGCTTTGCTTTTCCACCCCAAAGGAGCCCTGCGCATCCCCAGCTCCCGCGGGAAAGCTGGGGCGAGCACGGGGCTGCCTCCTGATCGGCAGCCCCGGCGGCTCCTTTTACGGGCAAGGCTTGCGGCTGACGCCGGCTGCGGCGCAGCAATGATTTACTCCTGCTTTGCAGCAGCCCGGGCGGCACAAGTGGTGGGTGACATCCCGTCAAACACATCTGCCGGGGAGATTAAACAGAGCGCCTGCGGGGGCCAAGACCGGCCAGGAGGCCGCTTTAAATATCTCCGGCACATTCTCGGGCACTACAGTAATACAACATAGGCTTTGCCGAGCCCTCTGCCGGGGCTGGTGGCTCGGCGTCGGTGCTTCCCCACGGTCTGGGGGTCCTGTGTGGCCTTCCTGAGGGTCTGTCGTGGTTTCAGCCAAATTTACCAAAACCAGATTGGCAGATGGCCCTTCCTCCCCACAAAAAGAGAGGAGAGGAAGAGATAAGGAGATGTACGAGTCTAGAATGAACTACACTACTTTAATGAAGTATTCATACTAAAATTAAAGAAAACAATGAAATAGATACAATATATACAAAACCATATCAAGCTCTCAGGATGACGATCACGTTGCCAGCAGGCATCGGGAAAAGTCTCAGCCTGGACTCGGTGACTGACAGGAGCTGGATTCCAGATCTGGAGTCAGGAATGATCAGATCGGGGTCAAAAGCAGATGAACAGACAGGGTCCTCCTCGGATGTCGGCCATCAAAGAAAAAGAGTTGACCCTTTGATCCCTCAGCTTTTAGCCTGAGCATGATGCAGACGGGATGGAATACCCCAGTTGGTCAGTTTTGGGTCCCTGGCCCTGTCCCCTCCCCCCTACAGTTGTGATCCCTCAACAATTTTCCGCTTCTGACCCTCTGACGGGGCAAATAATGAAATTCCCTGCCCTTGGTTGTTCTAGCAGTAAGTATAAACAAGGGCCTCTGCTCACCATTCCTTGGTGTAGCCAGCTCTTATCACTGTGAGAATAGACAGTTTCCGAACAATGTACTGTTAACTTCAGAGTTTGATTAGTTAGAAGAGACCCAGCTAAAAAAAGTAAAATTGTAAAACAGAAAATTGGTTTATTTTACCTCAAAGCAGGACAGGGTCGATGTCCTCCAGGGATGGGGGATGCTGCGCGGCAGCCAACCTGGCCCCCAGTTCCTTAACCACCTCATCTTTCCTTCCCTCCCACAGGCTGCCCTACGAGGTGGACCCCATCACGGTCTTCGCCTCCTTGTCGCCGGAGGGGCTGCTGATCATCGAGGCCCCCCAGATCCCCCCCTACCAACAGTACGGTGAGGGAGGCTGCAGCAGCGAGATCCCCATCGAGAGCCAGGAGGCCACCTGCGCCTGACCTGCCACCCGTGTCCCTCCCGTGCCCTGGCATCCCTCCTCCCCTCTCCCCTCTTCCCCCTAGACCCCTTGCTTCCCTGCGGCGTGGTGTCCGGACAGCCTCCAGCAAGGGTGACGGGTGCCGCTTTGCAGGGACAGCAGCACCGGCCACCCTGTGGGGACACCAGCTGAGAGCCGGGTGCCAGGCCACCGTCCCCGAGGGCTTGTAGCCATCAGAGGTGCCGGTAAAGGTTCTGTGCCCATGGGGCCGAGCAGAATGGATGTACTCATTGTGGTTATTTTTTGCTCTGAGTCACTCGGATGGGATATTTAAAACAATAGCGAAAAAAAAGGGCCCTTTTTTTTCTCTAAAATTGACGTGGAATCCTGTAGCCCTGTGTCTTTTCCTCCTCTGTGGGTTGTTGGGTTTTTTTTTTAAACGACATTGTTGCAAAAGACACGTGTCCAGCAGCGGAGTTTGATGGCATGGCCTCCATCCTGAGAAACGCAAACTGTCTGTGTGTTTTGAACATTGGTTTTTGGGTTTGTTTTCTTTCTTTTTTTTTTTTTTTCCAAAGAGAATTTGTGCATTTACTTGTCAGACCTGAGGAATAAAACCCAGTTGATGTTCTTAGCCTCCGCTTGTCTCGGCTGAGCCCGGGTGGGTGGGCGCAGGGCTGAGGGAGGGCAGTGGGGATGAGGGGAGGTGACACCGTGTGCCACCTCCCAGCCCAGCACAGGGTCCTCCCTGTGGGGACTAGAAGGGAGATGTGTTTGCAGTAACGGGTGGATGAAACATTTGCTCAAGCCTTTTCTGCAGCCTGTGAATGGTGAGCCCTGGCTAATGCTGTGCCAGGGAGGCACTGAGCCTGCCAAGGATCATGGGCTCATCCTTTCCTTATCCTCCTGAGGGGCTGCAAATGTTTTTTCCATCTTGGGGATGCTAATCAGCCTCTGGGATGGGAAAGTCAGGCTTGCACCACCCCCATTTCCAGCTCTCCGCTGGCAGCTCCACAGGGTTGCATTTCCCAGTTAATTCCCCAGTGGAGGTACCGGCAAATGGTTTCTGCTGGGCTCTGGAAATGAATCATAGAATCATAGAATGGTTAGAGTTGGAAAGGACCTTAAAGATCATGGAGTCCCAACACCCCTGCCATGGCCAGGGACACCTCCCACCACACCAGGTTGCTCCAAGCCCCATCCAGCCTGGCCTTGAACCCCTCCAGGGATGGGGCAGCCACAGCTTCTCTCTCTTGTCCTGTCACTCCACTCCCTGACCAAGAGTCCCTCTCCAGCTCTCCTGGAGCTCCCTTCAGATCCTGGGAGGCTGCTCCAAGGTCTCCCCAGAGCCTTCTCTTCTCCAGGCTGAACAGCCCCAGCTCTCTCAGCCTGTCCTCACAGCAGAGGTGCTCCAGCCCTCTGAGCATCTTGGTGGCCCTCCGCTGGACCTGTTCCACCAGGTCCATGTCCCTTCTCTGTTGAGGACTCCAGAGCTGGACACAGGACTCCAGGTGGGGTCTCACAAGCGCAGAGGGGGAGAATCCCCGCCCGTGACCTGCTGGTCACGCTGCTTTTAAAGCAGCCCAGGATGGGGCTGGCTTTGGTGAAGCACTGGGTAAGATTTGTTACCACGCTGCAATGCCCGGCATTGGCAAAGCAGAGGTGCTGATGGGTGGCGGGAGTTTTTCCATCAATCTGTGTGGCACCTGGACTGGGCACCCGGTTTTCCATGTCACCGGGACATCGGAGTTAAAAATACAACCTCACATGCTCTGCTGCTGCTCATTGGGGATGCGGTTACCAACAACAGCCCCTCACATGCTGCACACCCTGGCAGAGCGTCACAGAGGGGAACCGGGGGCCCTCACCCTGGTTTTATGTACTATATTAAATTTTCAACTGTTGTTAGGGAGCCCGGACAGCTGGGCAGTGCACAACAGCCCCTGCCCATCAGCAGGAGCCACCCCCAGGGTTCAGCCCCGACAGCCCTGCCAGGCGCGGCCATGAGCACAGCCATTTTTATGACTGAAAAATAATCCTCGAAATGTAATACCGACACCAGGCTGGGAAGCAAAAAAGTCATGAGTCACAGCTCCAGCCCTGTGTCTTTGTGCCACTTGGAGCTGTTGTGCCCCATGTGTGGCACCTCCCCAGCACAAAGTCTCCCTCCTCTTCCTCGCCCTTCAAAGAGTTGGGTTTTTTTCAGAAAAAACATCCCAAGCAAAACCCCAATTTCATCCCCAGCATCCCATTCCTTTGACATTCATGGAAACGACACCAGCAGAAGCCCGTGTGTCCCAGGGGAAGCTCATATGTCCCTGGGATGACCCGCAGGCTGCACCCCAGGTGGAGCCACTGGATGTGTCCCCACAGAAGCCCCGATTCCGTGCCCCACAGGGGATATGATGGCTTCCCCGAGCAGGGCTGCCAAGCAGTTACCAGCTGTGGCTCTGCAGGAGCAATTAGCCACAGCTGAGCCCCCTCCCACCCCAGGGTATATGGGGAGGTCCCCAGCTGCAGCAAGGGCAGGTTCAGTTTTGGGGTGGCAGCGCAGGTAAGGCCTGCTACAGCCAGAGGGTGGTTCCCAGCTCCATCTCCTGCTGATTCTCCACTTTGGGGAAAATTTGTATATGTTTGGGTCTTTTTTCTTTTTCAATCATTTTCTGCTTCATTTGATTCTGCTTTCTGATGAATCCCTTAATAACACCTTAAAAAAACAAACAAACTGTTGTAAGATGCATTAGCAATAATTTCTTAATGGCTGAGGTTGGCATTGGCAATTAGCACTAAGGACCTCTTTCCCAGGCAGTGAGCTTGGACCCGTGCAGCAGTGGCTTCTCAAGCTGTTATATTGTCTGGAGTATCACATACTAATGAGATAATCATATGTGGAGATTTACTTCCTTTTTTTTATCCCCCCCTTCTTTTTAAGTATGACCTGATTATTGAAGTGAAGGAGGTTTTTTAAAAAAACCCAAAACATAGTCCCTGATGGTCTTTATGCAAATGGAGAAATACTGGAAATAATTCAGAGTTTGGAAAAATTTCAATAGGGCCTCCCCCCGTGTCTGAGGAGGATGGGGTGGAAAAAGTGCCTTTCTGGGGTACCAGGGTGCTGCAGAGGAGAGGGAGCTGCTTGCACAGCCTCGGCCAGCGTGTGAGAGAATGGATTGAAGCCATTAGATCTGTAACACCAGGCTGTAATGGCCACTCTGCCGATTACATTATATTTCATGGGTTTATAGCAATTATGCTGCACTGGGTGGTGTCATAACACATTACGGTTTATAGCTTAATATCAGTGGGATGTGGCTGTGGACAAGCATCCTGTGGGAAGGGAGGACGGGGTTTCCTTTGGGTCTGGCCCCNCCTGACAAATAGTCCTTCTTTCTAAGAAGTCAGTTCCAATAAAACACACAATCACATCTGAAAGGGGCTGGTATAATTAAGCAGTCAGATGCTGGGTAATTTGCATTAAGCTCTTTGCTGCCCGGGCAGCAGCTGGAGCAAGGAGCGAGAGGAGTGTGCCTGCTCTGGGGGGAGGAGATGCTGGGGTTGGGGCTCAGCTTGGAAATCCAGCAGCTTTTGATGAGTCTCAGGACTGTGAGCTTGCCAGCTCAGCTCTAAGCCCCAGCAAAGCTCTCCTGTGCAGCTGAAGGGAGATGCAGGTGGTTTGTGCTGCCTTTTCGTTGTGGGGAAAGGTTTTTCTAGGTTCCTTGCAGATGTGTTTCCCCCTACAGCACAAACCAGCAACGCCCAGTGCTGCAGAAGACAGGAGGGACTGGTGGGGAGGGCCTGGGACTGGGAACGCGGCACCAGGAGATAAGGAGGCTGCGTCATGGGAAACCGGCCCCAGCAGACCGGCTGCCCAAACCGGCCGAAGGACGTGAAGGGATAAGGATAAGGTCACCCAAGCCCTGGAAGAGGTCAGTGGCAGGGGGCTCGGTCTGAAGGAGGCTGAATAAACCTCTTGGCTGTGTCTTGAGTGGCCGAGGAAGCCACAGGAGCTCTGATGGCACCACCAGCTCTTGGCAAGGCAGAGGCACGGGCCACTGGGCTGGGCAGTTTCTGAGCGCTGGTTTACACCCCGCTGGGGCTGGGCTGGGCGAGCATGTAGCTCCTCACAGGGCACCGGCTCCCATCCCAGAGGACTTATTTTCCTAAAATGGAAGCAAAAGCTGAATTGATTTATTTTGGTTGGCAGCATGCAGAGCAGGGTAAATAATCCACAAGAAGCTCCAGAGCTGTCCAGAGACATCAGGCATCTCCAGAGGCCTAGTTTCTTCTCCTAGAAGAACTGAGTTGGTCTTATTATCCAGCTCCCCAGGTCCCGTGGCAGGAGCTGGCTTGTGTCTGGGCAGAGCGGTCGCCAACAGCCGGCACAGCAGCTCCCAAAGCTGCATCCACCTCTGCTCTGGGCAAGCATTGGTCTTGAATCCACACATGTGTCCATGACTCAGAACGTGCTGGCTTGCCCTGCAGAGATGCTCTTGATGTCTCACTTGCTCCCAGCACGCTGTCAGACCACGCCACGGACTCCTTGGGTGGCCATAGAGACCCTTTTGATGGCTGACAGGGATGTTTGTGCCTTCTAGTCACTCTGGGAACCTCTCTGCACAGCTCTGAGCTGTGTGCACGCCATGGGTGTGCAGGAGCTCAGCCTATTCTCCTTCAGCATCCTCTCCCCTGGTCCCCCCACACTGCAGTCCTCCCCTTGGCCCCTCCAGGTGACGTGTGGCTCTCCAGGCTCTTTCTTGGCAGCTGGTTGCTATTCCTGCAGATTACCTGTCTGGGTTTGCACAGGGGAGTTGATCTAACACTTCTGGGGGGTTTTTCCTTCCCAGAGCCCTCCAGAGCATCCTCAGCCCCCTGAGGGTTTCTCACCATTTCCCAGACAAAGCCAGGTCCCTGTGGTACAAGTCAGTCCCTTTTCCTCCAGAGAATTTCTTGTAACCGTTTAAGTGTTTCTCTGCTAAAGTTGAGGTCATTTGGGGTTTTTCATGTTTCTTTTTGGGAGTTTCTCTTCTGTTGGGGATTTTACTTGGTTGCAGTTCTGGTTTCTACCTGCAAAAATGAATCTCATCTGCTTTATTTTTCCTGGCTCCAAAGAGGATCTTTTGTCAGATGATGGCTATGGGGACAGAGAAACAAAATCTTTCTTTTTCTCTAATGAAATAACCTAATGTCCTAGAAATATTACACCCCAGGTGACCAGACAGCCTTTCTGTCTCTTTTAAACCAAAAGCTGGGAAGTTCAGCAGGAGTGCCTGGCCATAAACTGACAGAGCCACCTCTGGGAGTAGACCAAGATGTCCCTGAAGCCCTGGCCACTGCAGTGGGGAGAAGGGGAGGAGACCACTGGGAACAAAGCAATGCCTGTGGGGTGTTATGGCATCCTGTTTTGGATGCTTCTGCCCATGCCCACCTCAGGAGGGGATGGGATGTGCTCTGAGGTTCAAGTCTGGTAACCCTCCTGGGTGGACACTGCGTGACCCTGGTGTTAAGAGCACCACTAAGCCCTTCATGGAGCCACAGCTGCCTCTGGGCACTGTGACATCTCGTAGCCATACATTCCTCCTCCCAAATAACAAGGCTGTAGCTGAGGGGGGAAGAGGCTTTCCTCCTATTTGCTTTCTTTTGTCAGTCTTTAAACCCAGTTGCAAATGCTGCTGGTAATTAAGGGCCACCTTGCCATTTGGGTGATGTGCTGAAGTGCAACCTCCTGCTCCCAGCCAGATGCTCCAAAGCAAACCCATCCTGAAGGGAAGACAAATTTTGTCTTAATTTTCTTCCTTGGTACTGCAACAAAAAGCTTCCTATCCGAGGCAGTCTTGGACCTCCTCGAAACATATTATAGCAGCCAAGGAGGGTGGTTGTGAAGCACAAAAAGTCTGCAGAAGAGCTCATTAAAACAATAAATTACAACTAATTAGACTAAATCAAGCTAAATCATCTCCAGCATGAAGGTAAAATGAGGAGTGAGTGACTGTTTTTAATAAGGCCGGTGCTAATCTCAGGCTCCTTTTTAAAGTGATGGTGAGTCCTGCTGCAGTGATGATCCTGCTGATGGGACCATGGTGGAAAACAGACCCAGACAAAGGCAAGGGGAAAGCAGAGCTGATGGGGTTTCTAATTGTTTCCCAATCTGAGCTGCCTATCCCTAATTGCAGTGGGTTTGCGGGTAGTGCAGCATCCACAGCAGCTCACAGAGGGACGGAAGCAGATTGAGGTGCTCGGGCTAACTCATTTAGGGTTTTGGGTTTTATTTCCCCCCTCTTTAATTTGCAACGCACAAAGTGGCTGTGGGGGTTTGTTCCTCTCCATCATATCACTTCATCGCGCGCAGCCACAGCTAAATGACTTCTCTGCATAATTAGCAGTGAGATCACTGCAACCACCTTGGCTCGGAGTCATTTCTCCTCCGGTCTCCAAAGAGCTGCTCAAAATGAGGGGAGGCAGTGGGATGGGTGCTCTGGTAGCCCCAGAGCTGGGTGCTGGAGGGGGACACTTTGGACCCCTGCTCCTGCACCAACTAAGGGAAGTTTGGGAGATCTTGCTGTCCGCCTCAATGATGTTAATACTTGAGCCAAAGGTCCCAGGGAGCAAAGACCACCAGCACTGGCCTGACCCATGTCAAAGACCAGCTCACCACTTGTTGGGTGCTGGGGAAAACCATCTGCAATGCATTAAATGCCCATGTAGGATGTCATTGATGAGAAGGTCTTTGAGCTGCCAAAGCAAAAGGTTTCCTGCTGAGATGAGTGAATCACCTCTGAAAGCACCTGGGAGTGGCCTCAGCTCCAGAGAGTGCAGAGCCCAGAGCCAGCACGATGTTGGTGCGGTAGCCTGGGACATCAGTGAAGCTGCTGAGACACTATGGCTTGAGCCTTCCCAGCTGCTGCTTCCCTCCAAGGGATAAGCCCTACTGCCACTGCTGGAGAAATGTATTAGTTTCATTAAGCTTAAATGATTAGCTCCAGGCCTTGAAAATGATACTTAATGGATCTAATATTTTTTTTGGCGATTATGCTGTTGTATATGGTGGTGTATATCATTAATAACCTTCTTTAAACCTCCTTGCTTTCACTGTCACTAATTACATTCAAGCCCTCTTTATGCTTAAGCCCAATTAGCTGCCTACAAAGATGTTTTACCCCATGAAGAATGCCCGGCTGTGCTGGGAGGCAGATGTTGATGTCCCGGGTCACTAAGCAGGAGGGTGCTTGTATTTGGCTGTGCAAGACATGGTCTGGATCCCACAGGGTGCTCAGGGCAGCGGTGGTGAGTGCTGTCCTCTGCAGGAGGTGGTGGAAAAGCCTCAGGGCAGCTCAGCTCAAACCCCTTTTCCCAGTCACTTCCCCGAGTCTGCAGGGGGGTTAACACCAGCCAGGGCCACCTCACATCCGGGGCTTTATCACCTCTTGCTGACCAAAGGGAGACAGAGGACAGACGGTAGGTAGGTGAGGGTGAAGTCAAACACTCCGTTTTTCCCAGGGGGTGATAAGCGCATCGAGGACTCGGTGTTTTTTCAGGGAAGGTGTAGCTAAGCCCAGGACACACCACACGGGAAGAAGGAGCATCACCACTGTCTCCAAACTCTCCCTGAAACATGCTGTCACCTTTGGGAGGAGCAACTAGGTTTGGCTGCTCCTCTGCTCCTCCCTGCCTGCACCCCCTTCCTGTCCCCCTGCGAGCTGATTAATCCATTAAGATTAACCTCTCTTTAACTCCTTGATTAGTTGCATTTTAAAACTCGATTTGTTTTCTTTTCGCAACAAGCCAGAGCAAAAAAAAAGAGCCCCATTTGCAGTGATACTGATTTACTGCAATTTTCTGAAAATCAGGGTGAATGCTGGGAAGGCGTGCTCAGCATTTCAACTCCTCCCGTTGAGCTGCGAGAGGCTCCCTCCAGCAGGAGCCAACTTCAGGGGGAAAACCACGGAACCAGCATCCCCCCAAGTTCCTAGGCCCAGTTTCTGATGGAATCAGTGCAAACTTGGAAGATGCTTCCTGCGTTTCAAGGAAAATATCCTGCTCTGTACCTCGAGGAAACTAAGGCCCCTGTGAAGCGATGTGTGTGGGGCAGCAGGGCTGATCCTCAGCCCTTAGATGGCTTTTTGGTCCCCCAGGCGCATCTGTTTCTCTGCTGGAAATGTCCTTGGCTTCCCTGAACTGCACACAGCAGGGGTTTCTCAAGATTGGGCTTCTTGGACATGGACCTTGTGGAACAGGTCCAGCAGAGGGCCGCCAAGACAATTAGAGGGCTGGAGCACCTCTGCTGTGAGGACAGGCTGAGAGAGCTGGGGCTGTTCAGCCTGGAGAAGAGAAGGCTTCAGGGAGACCTTGGAGCAGCCTTCCAGGATCTGAGGGGAGCTCCAGGAGAGCTGGAGAAGGACTCTTGGTTAGGGAGTGGAGGGACAGGACAAGGGAGAATGGTTTTAAATTTGAAGAGGAGAGATTTAGATTAGATTTTAGGAAGAAATTCTTTGGTGTGAGGATGGTGAGGCACTGGAACAGGTTGCCCAGAGAAGCTGTGACTGCCCCATCCCTGGAGGGGTTCAAGGCCAGGCTGGATGGGGCTTGGAGCAACCTGGTGTGGTGGGAGGTGTCCCTGTCCAGGGCAGGGAGGCTGGAACTCAGTGACCTTTAAGGTCTGTTCCAACCCTAACCATTCTACAATTCCATAATTCTTGCTTTAAGATCACACAGAGCAGTAACGTCATGGTTTGGCCTTGTCCAGACTTGATTTGTCAGCTGTAGAACCAATCTGAGTTTAGCCCATGACCTCTGTGAGCTGCCAGACCCCTCCAGAGTCTTTGATGGCAAAAACTTTGCCCTCAGAGCTGGCTCAGTGTCAGCTCTGGTGTTGCCTGTGGAGCAGTTGCCTTCCTCCACCATGCTGGAGCCACAGGGGGAAAATTCATGAAGATCTTCAAAAACAAGCAAAACCACTGCATTTAAAACAAAATATCTACTGTTCCACAATGCTTGTCTTTTCCCTCATGGTGTACCCTCTGGAAAGGGGGGACTCTCTCTTTTACCCCCACAATCGTACCTGATGGTGGTGATAGCAGCAAGGAGGACACGTGGGGGCAAGCAGAGCTGTGTAGCTGGTGACAGTTTTGTGATGGGGGCAGTTTGGACCTCCCTGGGGAAGGATCAGCACTCTGCTGGCTTTAACCCCAGCTCCATACCCTGCCATTTCATCCCTTGCAAGGGGAAATGGGTGCAGCCCTGCCAGAACAACCAGCTGGTCACCATGTGTCCCACCTCCCGCTGGGTACAGGTCATCCCCTTGAAGATCTGGTTGCTCTGGAGTTGCTGCTGCCTTGTTTATGTGGTCATTAAGCTTTAAGGCAACTAAAACTAACCACCCACTGACCTGCACTAACCCCTCAATTCGTTCTTTAGTCACTTCCTCTTGGCTGTGAATCAGCATCTGGGCCCCGGTGCTTTTGGAAGCATGGGGACATTGCTGCCTCTGCCAAGGAGGGACAGGGACAAACAGCTTTCCAAATGGCTGGAGAAACCGACTGAGCTGTCTGTCACCACGGTTAGGGGATCTGATTGTGCAGGCAGGGGTTGAGGCTCTGGGCCGGAGCTCAGCAAAGCCAAGGTGCTGGGGTCTAGGGTGTCCCCCTCGCCTGGCCAATAGCTGGGACTGAGGGCTGGAAGTCTCTCCTGGGGCTGGGACACTGATGGAGATGGTTTGTGCTGACACCAAAACCCCTCTCCTATGGAGCTGTGCTTTGGGGATGACTGTCTGCAAGAAGCACCTTTCCCTACTGCAGTTTGGGTTGTCTAAGAAGGGGCTGGGTTTAGCAGGACCATTCCTTCTCCTCTTCCAGGTCATCTGTTTATAAGGACCTTTGAGATTTCTCTAAGGTTTCGGAGTAGCTCAGTGTGTTTCTCAGCTATTTTGGGATGCCTGAGTGGGAAATGTGTGTCATGGACACACACACCTGTGTGCACCCGTATGCAACAGCCTGTGGGCTCCAGCATTCAGGCAAGCAGGTCCAAAGCTCTGCAAGGGAATCTTCTTTTCATGACCAAAGCAAAACCAAGGAACGACCAAGTGTGGGGCTTTGCCTTGTGGGACTGTGGTGCACAAAGCTGGGCTCCCCTGCACGGGTGGTGTTGGAACAGGAAAAGCCTCTCAGGAGCTGTCTGTGAGCTATCAAAATATATTACAGGCTACAGTTGAGGTTTAAAAAGCTTCACACTGATGCACAATTTGGGGGAAGCATCTTGCATTTCCATAGCTGTACAACTAGATTTTCTGAAATTGCAGTGCTGTGAGAACGTGTCTTTTAAAGTGCCTGGGGTGGTCCATAGGAGTACACAGGAGTCCATAAGGATCTGGGTGGGTCCAATAGGGATTCATAGGTGTCTGGAGGCATCCATAGGATTCAGCAGGGATCTATAGGGGTCTGAGGGTGGCCATAAGCATCCACAGAAGTCTGTAGGGGGCTGGGTGGGTCCGTGGGAGTCCTTGGGGCTTTAGAGGGTGTGGTCCACAGGGGTTCTGGGGTGTCCATAGAGGTCTGGAGGGTTCTACAGGGGTCTTGGGGGACCCATAGGGGTCCATAGGTATCGGCAGGGGTCCATAAAAGTCCAGAGGGTCCATAAGGGACCATAGGGCCCTGGAGAGGGGGACACATAAGCGTCTGCGAGTGTCCATAAGGGTTCATATGTGTCTGAAGGGGTCCATAGGGGTCCATGGGGTTTCGGTGAAGTCAACAGGGATCAATAGGAGTCCAGGGTCTGGGGGGCTCCATAGGGGTTTATAGGAGTCCATAGGTGTCCATAGATTCCCCCAGACCTTACCCTGCTGGGTTTGGGGTCTCTTAGTGTTAATAGCCATCAGATGCAGGTTTAGGATGAGGCCATTTCCTACGTGATGCACCGTGAGGATCTCAATTCCTCTATTTGATGACTCCTCTTGCATAGTTTCAGTAGCAAGTGATGGAAGGGGAGGGATAAAAAAAACCCTATCAAATGTTTAACATCCCTTTAGCTTCAGTTTGTCTAAAGAGAATTCAAACAGCAGACGCTTATGTGTCCCCCTCTCCAGGGCCCTATGGTCCCTTATGGACCCTCTGGGCTCCTCACCGGCTCCTCTGTGGAGGTTAGGATGCTCATGGGGAGCAGGAGGGCTTGCAGGGTTTGGGTTCCTGGGGTCCTTTTTCATGACCGTGGGGTAAGCCCAGAGCGACAGGGAAAGGCTGTTGGACCTGGCAGAATGACAGGTGGGTGAAGTGCTTCTCCTTGGAGTTGTATTTTTCTTGGAATGAATGCAAGAATAGAGTGTTTGGCTACAAACCACCCTAATGCCAGCCATCCCCAGAGCAGTGCTGCGGGGAAGACAGCCTCCATCCCCCTGACTTTGAGCTGACGCTGCAGAGCCTGCCTGGCATCACTCCACAGGGCAGCAGGTACTGCCCTTGCAGGTTTGGGGTTGCTTTTATTTCTTTTTTCTTTTTCCCCTTCCTTGTCATTCACGAGCAAGGAGCATTTTTGCTCCTGAGCTAAATATGTCACTTTGTCTTGTAGCAGCTGCCAGGTTTTAAAACGCTGGCGACTTGTGAAGGCACTGAGAGGACAAATGCCAATAGTTACAAGGAAGAAGTACTGGGCTTTGTGGCTTTTTTCTTTCTTGTTTTTGTTTTGAAAGTAAAATTAGCACGTTTACCTGGCCATTTCCTTAAGCTGTTAGTCATTGCAAAAGAAACGTGCACCGGCTGGTTTGACTTCTCTGACGGGTCTCATTTCCTCAGGGTGGGCTGGGGTGCTCAAGGTGAGCAATAGCAGCAAATACGTAAGTCTTGGTGGTGCTGGCTTCTTGGGATGATGGGAGAGCAGCCCCAGGGGCTCCCAGGAAGCCTTTCCCCAGCCTGTACCTCCTTCCCCACTCCTGCTGGTGAGCACCAATAGGGCGAGCAGTCCTGGTACCTGGGCAGTATCTGCACCCAAGGTCCTCTGACCCTCTGCTGGGTCATAAACTGCTGCTTCCAGCCCCATCCAAGCCTGGGCCGCATGGGGCTGCTGCCCCTTCAGCTTGCCCCCGGGCAGGCTTTTTGCACATACATTTTTTACTGCTATTTCCACTATTATCAGATTCATTACAGCAGATGGGTCCATCCAGCAGGCAGGGTGATGCTCCCAGTGGGTGGTGAGATGTCTTTTTGCTTAACACGAAATGGAAGTTACTGGTGGGGCATGTTGCTGTGTTTTTTCCAGTATTAGCCAAGCGCTTCCCAGCTGGGATCTGGCTTAAGTTTTGGGAGAAAAGATCCTGGGCAGGATTCCAGGAGTTATTTCAGTGGACTGAGCCTGCAGATAGCACCTGCTCACCAGCAGTGTGGGCTTTCCAACACCCAGCAGAGCTGCAGAAAGCCATGAGGGCTGGGGCTAGGTATTTTTAAACAACCTTGGCCAGGCAGGTTTTCCCAGAGTGCTGCCGTTTCTTGTTATCTCTTCCTGCAATTACAGAATGATTCAATGACAGCTATCCTGCGGTTAAATGCAAGAAGCTTCCCGCAGGTACGGTGCGTGTAACACACAGCAGTGCTTTCCGGTACGACACAGTACTGTCTTGTGTTATCACAGCTTGAGATGTTCAGCAAATAATCTGAATCTTTCCTCGGAATACCAGATTATTTTGGAGGGGGGTAGTCATATTATCTATTACACTTGTGAAAACAGATAATAGTAATAATAGTAATACCATTTGGTGGAGCGCTGTTAATGCAACAAGGCTGTCACTTGTCACCAAGAATGCTGTGTGTGGCAACCTGTTAAAAAGAAAGTCAAAACAAGGCTGGCAGCAGCCAGCCTGAGCGCATCGCCGTTGCTGCGGGGCTCTGTGTGCATGATCATGTTTCCCCCACGCTGGAGCCAGCCAGGATGTTCTGTACGATCTGAGCTATGCTGCCTTGGCTGGCGCAGGCAGTAACGTGCTCGCCAGCAGGGCAACAGCGACGTCCCAGCATGCTGTGGCTTGTAGGGACACTAATAGCGCTGCCCCAGGTCTCATGTTCATGAGTTGACTTGTTGGCAGAGATGCTGGCCCCGAGTTGGGCTGAGCGTTCCCTTGCTGCCTGAGCTTCCCCCTTCCCAAATCCATGCGCTGCTGCTCTTGCCCAATGGATCCTTGGTTTCTGTTGGGGTCAGTGGATGCTAAATCCATCCCATGGGATACGCAGAGTGCAGGAGGAGTTGTGGGCATGTGAGCCTGTTGACCTCGTGGGATGGGCAGATGCTGCACTGACTCAGTGGCCAGTCACAGACGAGCTCCCAGACTGAGTTAGCATTGGCTTGCGGTACTGGGCATGTGTCTTTCTCCTCCCTCTTTCCTTTAAAAGAGATATTTCAAATATAAAAACAATAAGAAGACAGGCAACTACACATCTGTAAATGTATCATGGATACATCAGCCTAGAGAAGAGAAGGCCTCAGGGAGACCTTGGAGCAGCCTTCCAGGATCTGAAGGGAGCTCCAGAAGAGCTGGAAAGGGACTCTTGGTCAGGAAGTGGAGTGANTCTAACCATTCTTTGATTCTATGTAATAATAGTGTGAGGAGGTTTCTGCAGGAATTAATCTCTGCTGTATTTGCTCCATAGCAAGCCATAAACTTTCCAGGGTCACGAAAGTCTCTCCTATTTTTTTCTCTTGAGGCATCTGAGCGCTAACCCAGTGCACGCTTCCCTCAGCTGCCACCCTGTGCATAACTGGAGCCTGCTGCGGGCAGGAGGATGCTCCCTGCATCTCCAAGGAGAGCCGTAGCAAATCTCCCCTCTCCGAGTCTCAGCAGCTTCAGCAATTTCTTTTTATAATGGAACGGAGAACAGAAAGCTCTGCAGAAGTGAAATGTCTCTCTCAAATCACCAGGTTATTTTTATGTGCATCTATATTTTCTTATGTGTGTGTAAATACCTCCTCCACACACATAGTTTTATCTCAAGAAGTGAAATAAAAATAGCTGAGAATTGAAAGGGGAGTAGGCAAGGGGGCGGTTGTGCTTTTTGGAAGGATCTCTTCAAGGTTCGGAAACAGCGAAGCCGTGGTGATAACATGATCTGACAAAACCTCAGCTTCTCCAAGCCTGTGAGGAATGGTGTTAATGAAAGAGATCTTAATGACTTTCCCTCTACGTTTCAATTTATTCTGACAAGCCACAGCCAGGAACACAGGCTCAGTGTAGCACCTGGGGAAGTTCTGACAAGCTCCAAGGAGCTAGCCATGTACATGCTGGGAATTGCTGCTTGGAAAAATGCCCCCTGATCCCGCAGAGGCCAGGATGGCACTGAGGGATCCCCTGCCTCTCCAGGCTGATGGCAGCGACCTTTTTGCCTGATTTCCCTGTTTTCCTACACAAAGCCCTGGCCCTGCTGCGCTCTGCATGCCCAGGCTGGGGAGGTGCTGTGTGACATCGGAGAAGAAGAACATGCTGCGGCTTGATACAGAATGTTGTATAGGCTCTTATTCATTTTTTTCCCTTTCCCCTCTAAGTAGGACAGCAGCACAGAGAGATGTCTTAGGGCGCAAGCTCCGCGAAAGGGGGAGGAAATTTCCCCAGGGAATGTGAAACAAGGAAGGTTATATGATCTGGCAAAGCTGATGCTACACACCCTGGAGCCCTGCGTGCCCTGGCTTAGGATCGTTTATTGTCACGGCTTTTCTCTCTATCTTTTTTTAAATGATAACAAAAGGAGGATCACCAAATAGTTTGCTGCAGGAAGCCTCGTGGCTGGAGGGTGGCACGTACAGGACATGGGGGTGTTGGCTGGGCTGCGACCCTCCAACCCCCAGCACTGAAGGTCCAGAGCATGTCCGGCAGGATGGGATACATCCCGTATCGGAATCAGGGCTCCAACTGCACCCGCTGAACTTTGGCCTAAGCCACTGCCCTCAAAAATAAAACCATGGCGTCTAATAACACCCAGGCTGGAACTCGCTCTGTGCAATAATCTGCCAGCTGCCAAGGCCGGCTGGGGCAGCGTGGTGTCACAAGTCACCGGCACACACACAGCGTCGTGCAAAGCCACCTCCCCGTCCCGATGGCGGGGCACACGGGTCCCCTCTCTCTGCCGCTCCCTTGGAGGGCCTTACAGGGCTGGGAGGAACCGGTCTCAGCACAAGCAAAGCTGCCTCCTCTTCCTTCTCCTCCTCCCTTTCCTCCACTTTGGGAAATTTCTGGGAGGATTTCCAAATGCCTCTGCTTGGCAGCTAATCCTCACCATTCTGGTAATGTGCTAGAAGTCAATCCAAAGAAAGTTCAAGGCTTGTGTCCCTATAAATTGCATTGCTGGTTGCTTCCCTTCTGTACAGCATCTCCTGGCTGCTGGCAGTGCCTGATCTGTTAATCCCCAGCCAGACTGATGCTGGATGAGGGTGGGAGATGCTGTGTTGAGAACAGCTGAGTAAATTATCATTATTTTTTTCCCTGTAGCTTTCCTGGCTCCCACGATGCTCGCCCTGTGACCCACCATGGTTGGCACAGGGAGCTGGGCAACCCCCAAATGGCTTCTGCAAATATTTATGCCTTCAGTGCTCTGCACGTAGGCCTGTACTCTGGGGTGGTTTAAAGCTGTGAGCATGACTCCCTGGTTAGTCGGATTCAGGAAGTGATGGTCCCTCTGTACTGGGCATTGGTGAGGCCCCACCTTGAATTCTGTGTCCAGTTTTGGACCCCTTGCCACAAAAAAGACATTGAGGGGCTGGAGCAGGTCCAGAGAAGAGCAACAGAGCCAGTGAGTGATCTGGAGTACAAGTTTTGTGAGAAACAGCTGAGCAAGCTGGGGGTGTTCAGCCTGGAGAAAAGGGGAGACCTCGCTCTCTACAATTCCCTGAAAAGAGGGTGTAGCCAGGGAGTGTCGGTCTCTTCTCCCAAGTCACAGGTGATGGGACAAGAGGAAACAGCCACAAGTTGCGCCAAGGAAGGTTCACACTGGATAGCAGGAACAATTTCTACACTGAAGGGGTTCTTAAGCCTTGGAAGGGGCTGCCCAGGGAAGGGGTTGAGGCACCATCCCTAGAGGTATTCAGAAGATGGGTTGACATAGTGCTGAGGGCCATGGGTTAGTGATGAGCTGTTTTTTGTCAGTTGGGTTCATGGTTGGACTGGATGATCTTGGGGGTCCCTTCCAACCTGGACGATTCTGTGAAAGGTAACGTCTGGCAAAGGCACATCATTTTTAAAGCCAGTTCCAGGGGGGTTGGCAGTGTCCCACAACTTCTTGCTAAGCAAGTTCCTGGCAGCCACAGAGGTGGGATGGTACGGTGAAGGGCAGCATTGCCTTTGGTAGCAGAGCATTGCCTTGCTCAGTATTTTGGGCACAGATTTGCTTGGTGCTGGAGCCACTCCAGTTGTTGTTACTGGGGCCAGACCATGGCCAAGCTGCTGGGTGCAGTTTTGGCGATAGGCTCTCCCAAAGGGTGGTAGGAGCCCTTCCCTCTGTAGCAGAGCTGTTGGCAGTGCAAATTCAAGCCATTTGGGTTTGGGTTTTTTTTTGGGGGGGGGGGGGGTGGAGTGTTTTTTTTTTTTGCCAAACCTCCTTTCTCAGCAGCATGCTCTTCCATGGCAGAAGGTGAAGACCTGCAGGAGGAGGGAAGCAGGAGGCAGGCGGCTTTCGGTGGGTGGCAGCAGCCCCTCTCCCCTCCTCACCCACATTGCATCAGCGCCATGAAGACACTTCTCACTTAAATGGTGTGTGCCCACAGTTCCTCTGAGTCACGCTGTTAGCAGAGAACTCATAATTCTTCGCTTTTTCAAGTACAAGTGTCTTTGGAAAAGGGCATTAAATAAAACACTTGACTGAGGTCCCGGCGGTGACTAATTCCTGTGGTATGCCCCACTCCAGTCTTAATCTTGCTGAGCTCACTGCGTGCTGGAGGGGCTCACATGGACCCTTGCAGGTGGAGGAGCAAAGCACAGGCTGTGGTGGTGGCATGGTGGTGACAAACCCCAGTAGGCTCCCACTGGGTGTCAGTGTTCCCTGGGGATCACTTCAGTGTGAGCCGTGCTCTCGGTCCAAAGCAGGGATACAGCCCAAAGCATGGGGTGTATCAAAACCTAAAGCTTCTGCCCAAAAAGTTGCTGAAAGGGTTTGAGGAGGGGGCGGGGAATGACTTTCCGTGGAAGAGCTGGGAGGAGATTCTGTCTGTCCCAGCCAGGGTGTTCCCTGTTGCGGAGTGGCAGCTCGGAGGACTCAAACAAGGCGACTGTGAATCTGTATTTGTAAACATGCTGCCTCCCACCAAGCAAAAGCTGGCAAACCCAGGGCTCTGCTGAACAATTAACTCTCTCAAGCACACCTCCCAGGCATGCTGTGAATACTGTACATCCAAACCATGTGAAAACCCTGGGATGTGGCAGCAATGCTGGGGAGGGCATGTACCCACTCCCTGGGACCACTGCTGCCAAACCATGGTCCCCAGCAAACCGTCCCCATGAATCCCTCTGGGCGTGGAGGAGATGGATAAATGCTAAGTTGGTCTCTTCTCCAAAGTAAGAAAAAGGTCTTGGAGACCTTCAAGACCCGCCTGGATGCTGTCCTGAGCAATGTGCTCTGGGCAATCCTGCGTTAGCAGGGGAGTTGGAGAAGATGATCTTTGGATTTTAACTCTGACAATTTAGTGATTCCGTAATAAGTGACAGGACAACAGGGAACAGCCTCATGTTGCACCAGGGGAGGTTTAGGATGGATATTAGGAAAAACTTCTACACTGAAAGGGTTATCAGGCATTGGAACAGGCTGCTCAGGGAAGTGGTAGAATCACCATCCCTGGAGGTATATAAAAGACAGGTATATGTGGTGCTGAGGAACATAGGTTAGTGATGGGGTTTTGTCAGTGTCAGATTGATGGTTGCACTCAATGATTGGAAAGGTCCCTTCCACCTAGAAAATTCCATGATTCTGTGATCTCCCCAGGGCTAGAATGAGACACAGACCTTGCTGCGCAACTGGTGCTGAGCTCTGTGCTGGATGGCTCTGCCACCAAGCAATCTCTGGCTTTGTTTGCTGCTAGGGTAGCAGCTGAAAACGTGACCCTCAGAGGGGACTCCTGCAAGATAATGCATCTCTCGCCACCAGCTTTGCTCTCCCCTTCTTTACCTCATAAGCCCCAGGAGCTGCGGAGCAGGAGGCAGCCTGTGTGCAGGCACCAATGGAAGTGCTGCAGGACTGGGCATAACTAATTAGTGCCTCTATAAAATGACATCTATTTCCACAGATGGGAAGCTGCTTCCCCCTTTTATGGCTGCTTCAGTTAATTAGTTATCTCAGAGGTTGCATTTGCATTCCCAGCTTTGTGAAAATACCCTTTTGTTAAGCATAAGCACTTTTCATATACTTTTATGAAGTCGGCCACTGAACGGGCTCATTCATCTCACCAGTGACAGGCGGCGGAGAGGCTTGCCCAGAGCTGCGTGCCAGATGCCAGGATTGTAAAATAATGTTTGGCTTGTCTGGTGTTTGGAAAGGAGACAGAAGGTGCAGGGCTGCGGGACAGGAAAGTCTCAAGCTGCTAAAGCCAAAGTCTGAATCTTGACAACTTCTCCAAAAATGTCCAATCTGTTGCTTTTGGGTAGCTTGCAGGAGCCTGCCGGGGCAGGAGGTCGGGGGGAGGGATACTCTTGTCACCAGTCCTACGGGTGGACATCTTCCTCCTCGTCTGATGGGAGCGGGGTGTGAACATCTGATCTTCTTGAGTTTTATCTGCTGCATCCACCTTCCAGAAGTGCTGGGTGCATGGGCAGTGAGAAGCCTGGGGACACCTCAGAGTCACTGCTCCAGCTGAGCCTCCCACAGCCATGCTGCACATTTCCCCTCCATTAGTAAGATCGTAAGCAATGGCAGTAATAGTCTATCGCCATCGTTATTGCTAGGAAACATTTGCAAAATCGATATTCTCCGTCGTGTAAGCAAGTGGGGCTTTTGTCGGTTGGCTGTTCTTCAGGCACCATGAAGAGCAGAAAACACCGGGTAACTGCAAAATGCAACGCGACAGGTTTCTTCCTGGTGGTGCTTCTCTCTGTGCAAGGCTCCACAAAAACTCGGAAGAACCTTCCTGGGTGTCGTGGTTTTCAGCCAAATTTACCAAATCCAGACTGACAGATGGCCCTTCCTCCCCCAAAAAAAGAAAAGAGAGGAAGAGATAAGGATATGTATGTTAGAATGAACTAAACTACTTTAATAAAATATTAATATTTTTTTTATAAAACCAGAAGAAATTGAGAGCAGCCCAGAGGAGAAGGACTTGGGAGTGCTCATGGATGAGAAGCTCTACATGAGCCGGCAGTGCGCGCTGGCAGCCCAGAAACCAACCCCATCCTGGGCTGCATCAAAAGCAGCGTGACCAGAAGGCCACGGGAGGGGATTCTCGCTCCCTACTCTGGGCTCCTGAGACCCCACCTGGAGTCCTGTGTCCAGCTCTGGAGTCCTCAACAGAGAAAGGACACGGACCTGTTGGAATGGGTCCA
>VXBW01002231.1:366742-433566 GCA_013400375.1 Thinocorus orbignyianus
CTAAAGATTACATGTTCATACACCTCCTACTTGCAGTTTCTGCTTCAAGGTTCTCCAACATTCCAGAAGGACACTCTCCCTCTCTCCTTGGTTATCATTCTCGCAGGGCCTGTGTGACCTTCTTCCTTGTATGTCCTTGTATGTCAGCATAACTTGCAGTTCTTACTGAGGCCTACTGTGGCTAAAATCCTACTTATGCTAAACACTTAGGCTAACAAGAGGATTGCTTGTACAATGCTTCGGTGGATCCATGGCCGTGCTCCCGCAGCCATTCTGCAACACCTGTGTTTAAGGACCATGGGAGCTGCTCAGGGTTCTTACTGCAGGTGGTATTTCCATTGACCTTCTCCTTGCACCCTTGCTTGGGGCATCACTTGCCTCCCGGTAATTGCTCCACGCCGGCGATTGATGAATGTTGCTAAATGCCTCTAAAATGGGGCAGGGGAATGGGTGTGCTTTGCCAGATCTGTGCTTTCAGCAGGTTTTGGAGCCATATGCATTGCAGTGAGCACACTGAGGCCACAAAGCCCTATGCCAGGGTTGGGGGGGAGGCACGGCTGGGTGGGCTTAGCCGCCCCAGAGCATTTTCCAGGGTCCCCAAGGGATGTTATGTTGAAAAAAACGGAATCCTGCCATTGCTTCAGACATCTCTCTGTTCCAGGTAAGGGTTTTTTGGTGACAAGAAACTATACCTTTAAACTCGAACATTTAAATTCAGAGCACAGCCCAATTATTGGGGGGGTGGGAGGGGGAAAAGAAAGCCCAAAATACATAAATCTCTTTATTTTCTGCACCAGTGAGTCTGTATTGGCCTGTTAGTTGACACTCCTGAAGGTATCCACTGGGATGCAACTATTATACATCCAAACTGTCACAAATCGAAACATCGCTTTGAAAGACAAAGGGTAATTTATTGCGAAAAGGGTGTCATTTAGGTGGAAGGACAGAAGGAAGACAGACAGCCGGTGCAGAACTGCCAAGAGAGAATACCAGATCCACTGATAGTCAGGGAACAGCTTTGAATTTCCAAGGCTGCCCTTGAGGGATAAGAAAATAAAAGCTAAGGACAAAAAAAAAAAAAAAAAAAAAAAAACAATAAATCGAATAACTTAAAAGTTTAGTTTCAGATTTCCATGNAAAAAAAGTCTTAAATAGAGTGACAGCAGAAACTTGAAGGATCGCATTGAAAAATGAGGCTTTCTCCTCTGTAACAATAACTGAGAAAAAGATAGGAATGTAATTTGTAAAAGCTGTTAAATTGCCACCAAAAATTGTAAGCTGGGTGGAGAAATGACACAGAAGGAAAAAAGAAACAAATGCATACTTGTCGTTTCTGGAGTATTTGTTGAAAATGGGACTAGATGATGAACAGGGTGGAGGAGAAATGGAACTGAGGAAGGGAAGAGCTGCGTCCCACCCGGCTGGGCTTGGGGAGAGGAGCTGGTCACCACAAAGGCTTTACCCAGGAACCACTGTGGGTCGAGAGAGGAAAATGGTTTTGTGCATCTCCAAAGACATAAACCCATAGATCGATCTTCTTTTGTTTATTTCCGAATAATACATCCTCCGCTGTTCTGGGGGGAGCCTACTTATATGGAGATGGCAGGAAGGAGCCAGGCACAGGCACCTTGCACACCTCCAAGCTGGTGGCTTGTTATTCCCTATGGCCCCAGAGGGAAGTTCTTGCCAGGGAGGAGTTTGCAGGGTGGGCTCCCAGTAACAAACTTTGGGGAAACAAATTGCAAACAGCCCGGAGAAAGGTGTGATGATCTCTGCAAGAGCCTTGCTCCAAGGTAGGTGCTTGCATACTGCCCATGGTGTGTGGGCTCCCAAGCCAGCAGGACAGGGAACTTGGGAATGAACTGCAAGGTAGGGAGAGACCAGAAGAGATGGGGTGTCTCCAGCAGCAACAGATCATCACCCCACACATGTCCCCTCTGGGCCCTTCCATCCTGATGAAGGCACTCTGCACTTTGGTTATTTCAAGGCCATTAAAATATGGATCCGCTGGGGAAGCAGAGTGTGTTTTGGGCACCACTCCAAAGCCTTACAGCATTAAAGCCTGTGGGGTGTGGGTGAGGGATGGCTCTCACGTGCCCACCCTGATCCTCAACAGTGCTTGCAGCATCTGGATTCCCTCATGTTAAATAAGCTGGGGGTGACGTGGCTCAGTTGGGGTCCTCCCGCTCCAGGACCCAAAGCCCCTGACAGGTTACAACCTGCAGTAGCCAAAGGTTGAGCTGAAGCTTCTTCCATTGCAAATTGAAACGCAAAACCAAGCAAGCACCTTTTTCTGATGCAAAAGCATCACTCTATGGATGAAGAAGCACATTTTAGGCTGCTTCAAAATGCCACTCTCATATTTTTCATGTGGTGATTGTTTAGCAGATATTTCCCTTAAGTCCCCGGAGCTGAAATCCCAGTGCTAGATGAGGTGTCACCATTTGTATTAGGGAAGTCCTTGAAACCTGTTCTTTCTCAAATATTTTAGCTGAAAACATACTCATACAGCCAGGTACAACAGACACAGGTGCTCAGAGGGTCATCATTACCAAACTGCAGTATTTCTCATGGCTGTCTCAAACACTGGGCGTGGGAATATTTCTTTTCAGCCAGATTAGTCTATGGTTAAGCTGCAGCCAATGAGAAAAGTAGCAGAAATCGCATTTCTAGCTCCCAAATACAGCAGATCCATGTGTGAGCACCTCTGGCCTGGATCTGCACGTGAGTGGGAAGTTTCCTCTGAACACCAAAGCAGTGTAAGACACCAGGTATGGGGAACAATTCAGCCTGTGGAAGATATAGAGCCAGGCAGGGATCACAGAATGATATGGAGTTGGAAGGGAGCTCTGGAGATCATCTAGTCCAACCCGCTGCCAAAGCAGGTCTGCCCAGAGCAGGTCCCACAGGAACATGTTCAGGCGGGGTTTCAATGTCTCCAGAGAAGGAGACCCCACCACCTCTCCGGGCAGCCTCTTCCAGGGTTCTGCCACCC
The DNA here is from genome assembly GCA_013400375.1 of Thinocorus orbignyianus. NCBI lineage: Eukaryota > Metazoa > Chordata > Aves > Ciconiiformes > Thinocoridae > Thinocorus > Thinocorus orbignyianus. The sequence goes on from VXBW01002231.1 coordinate 369,738, forward strand.
TCAAAGTGAAAAAGCTCCTCCTTATGTTTAGATGGAACTTCTTCCATCTAAAATGAGGCTCCAAGTTGGAAATGCCCCCCGCATCCTCCTGCAGCCTTGGGGCTGTGGAGCTCCGCAGCTCCGCTCCTGGGGCCACGGCTCACCGCTGCTGCCCTGTCATGTCTGGTCACATCACTCTAAATCAAAAGTTGTAATAGCAAAGAAGTGCCGGACAGATTAAAATGCAAGGAAATAATAGCAAGACAGAGAGGAGGGAGGGAGGAGGTCTTTTCTGATACCCCATCTCTTTAGAGAGCTCACAGGATTCAAATGGTTGGAGTGATCTTGACAGGCTAAAAACCCAATCTGCTGGAAATCATATACCTCAAATAATGTGCTATTGCTGCTGGTCGTCCCTGTATTTTAGGGCTGAATAGATACAGTATTAAATTCATCTTGAGTTCTCATTTGCCACCAGTTACTGCTTGTTTGACAAGGTTTGAGCGAAGTTTGAAAGGCTTTTACTGAAAACGGTTGTAGGAGGAGTGAGATTTGATGGGTTTTCTCAGGGGCTGCACAGCATCTGCCTGTGGCACCTGGACTGCGCACAGCGAGAGGCTGGGGGGGCTCTGCCATATGTCCTAAAGTGCCACCTGGAATAGAAGCTAAGGATTACATGTAATTAATTGAAATATTGAATAATATTATTTTTACTGTTACAATGACATTCAGGTCTTCCCCTTCCCAGTGCTTTAAGCACTGAGCCATCTAACAATTTTGCAGAGCAATAAAATTAAACACATTTACAGCCCTGTCCTCCCTCAGCCACAAGTTCTGGTGTTCCTAAGCTTGGGGGGACACCTTAGCTTGTCCTTTGGTTAAAAGCACAGTAAAAAAATTCAGCTCCACTGGTAACTTTACGCTTGGAGAAACCCCAACCTAGCTGCTGCCTACTGCTGTGCCCTGGGGGGCGAGTTGCCAGAGGAATTCCTTTGCGACACTCCTCCCATTGCCCCTCAGGGCTGGAGGAACGCTTGTGGGGCACAGCTACATAGCCCAGGGCTGAGTGGGAGGGCACCTGGCACCCCACATGTGGCTCCCCATGCAGTGCTCGGCCCCTCGTGCACAGCCCCATGAGCAGCCCTTGTGCATAGTCCTATCCAAGGACTTGTACTCAGCCCTTGTATATAGCCCCATGCAAGGCCCAGTGCTCAGCACCCTGAACATGGCCCGGCGCTCAGGTGTTGTGTGCAAAGTCCTGTGCAAAGCCCTGTGCAAGGCCTGGTGCTAATGCTCTTTTGCACAACCCTGGTGCAAGGCCTGATGCTCAGTGCTTCTGAACACAGCCCTGCCATGGGCCTGGTGCTCTGCCCTTGTATGCAGCCCTTGTGCACAGCCCCGTGCAAGGCCTAGTGCTGAGGCCCTTGTATAAGGCCGTGCACATGGCCCGGTGCTCAGCACCATTATGTAAAGCCCACTGCAAGGCCCGGCACTCTGCTCCGTTACGCACAGCCCCGCACAGGGCCCGGCGCTCAGGCCCCGGTGCACAGCCCCACTCCAGAGCCGTTGCCCAGGCCACCGTGCCCGGCGCAGCCCCGCGCACCCCCGGCAGGGGTGGGGCGTGCGTGTGTTCCCGGGCAACCGTTGGCCGTTAACGGTCGCGCCGCGTGCGTGGCTCTGAGGCGGCTGAGGAGAGGGATCTGTCCTCACCCCTCCGAGGAAGGTGGTTGGTGTGTGTGTTTGTGTATTTTTTGGCAGGACCCTAGAATTTGGAAGGCGGGAGGCTCGTGGGTAGAGGAGATTGTGCAGATAATCGGTGTATAGGAAGTTTTTATTTGGAAAAAAAAAACCTTCGGGAGGAGGTGGGGGGGGGGGGGGTATGGCTCTGGGTGTTCCCCTGGAGGCTGGTTGGGTTTGTATTTCTTACAGGATTTGTTTCTGTTGTTTGAGGGGAATGAGACCTCATGTAGTTTAGTTAGCAGCAGATTCTTCTGCTAGGCTAGCCTTTAGGAAATTAAATGGCTTGGCTTCAGAGTTGGGGCAGCAGTTATGTGTTTTCATGACTGGGAAACTAGAGTTTTTAATAACTTAGGGAGTAAAGCCGCCATGGAAGGATTCAGGTACCAGGTGCAGCTAAAAGCCATGGAGTTGAGGCACCTGCGGTAGCAGATGTGTGGAGAAGCAGCAGACTGAAGGCACCTGCGGTACCAAACAACTAGAAGAGCAGACTCGAGGTACCTGTGGTACCAAACACTCCTAGAAACAGCAGCAGACTCAAGGTGCTGGCAACCACTGAACTGCTGAATCCTCTAGATTTTTGTGTGCATTCAGGCTTTGCCCGATTTTACTCTGATGGAAGAAAAGGTTTTGGCTAGAAACAGAACAATTTACAGAAGCAGTGAACCTCCAAGAGAACAAGTGTTCTGGGAAAACTACCACAGGAGGCAAAAGCAGCTCACTCAGGGACAGTTCAGCCCCGACTGGGAGCCTTATCAGGAGCTTAGAGAAATTCTCTACAAAGACCTGAAGAAACTCACCCGTTATGCTTTGGGGCAGCTTGCACAGGTAGGCCTGACTTTCCTTGGTCCTGCTTTAAATAAAAGAGCAGGGAGGCTTTTCTTTTAAGTAAATTGCAAGCCCCTGTTTCCCAGAAAAGGAGTTGTTATTTTTGTTTAACTAAATGTTTGTAACTATTCGCTGCCTTCCTGTGAATAATAATCTGGTAGAATGTTTGATGATGGTACAGAGCATTTGTAAGCGAAGTGGGACTGTTTTGATGTATATATGGTGATTTGAGATATGGCTTTTGGACTGGTCTTTAAAGTTCTTAATGAGAGCAATTAAAATGGAGCTGAGACAATAGCAGGCTAATGAATGAAAATGAATATCTGAGATAATGAGAATGTGCTTAAGGGAAAATACCGAGGGAAAAGTAACACGCCTTAAAAATGGAATGAGAGGAATCATACTGAGGGCATAGTAAAGGATGGGTTGAAAAGCAGGAGTGGTGAATGGTGGCAGTTGAGGGGTAGGTAAAAAGCTCAAAAGTTGGGAACAAGAACGGTATAAAAAGCATTTGTAGTACAACTTACATAGGTAGGGATGGCTTTGGAGGTAATGGATTTAATATTTTGTACTTTGCATCTGTGTTTCAGTTTCAGGGAAGTGTGAGGGGATTAGCCAGCTGTGTCTGCAATATTTTAATTGTTTGTGTGATTATTATCTCCTGGTCTCCTTTGTGCTGCATACCCACCAATGTTGTGGGTCTTGTACTCTCTCAAGTCACTTTTAAGCCAAGCCTGAATTATTAAACCACGGGGTCAGGAACTCAGTCACTTGAAGCTGAGATAAGCTTGCAGTGTTCTGCCATTTGTTTTCTTTTTCTCAATGCTGTTGGCTCACAAAGAGATCTGAAGCTGACTTTTCTGTGCTGCTTTGTGCAGAGAGCAGTTTTCTTTGTGCAAACAGAGTGAAGTCTCTCCAGCCTACTAGCTGTAATATCAGCCTCTGTGACTTTGAGCCTACACTTTGCTGTGTGCTTTCTAATGGAGTGCCCAAGGGATAGTGCCTGACAGCTGCAGCAGAAGCAGCGTGGTTATTATTCAGGGTAGGCAGAATAGATTTTGTCCACCCCCTACTTAATTTTCTGCTCTGATTGTGAGTGTTGCATTCAGAGCTTAAAGTTTTAGGTCAAGTGTGTTGGGCTTTAAATGGACAATGGGAGGTATTCATTTTATTTTTACGTGCTACCTAAAGCAGTGTCTTGCTGGCTGTCATCATTCAGAGGCTTGTTTCCATAAATTAATGAACGTTGTGAAAGTGTTGCTAGTGTTCTTGTTTTAACCCTTAACTTCTACAACATCTTTCCTTCTGAATCTTAGAAGTTGCTTTAAAGATTTTTTCAACTGCAGATATACTTATCAGAATTCTGATAATTCTGAAAATCTTAATTTGTGGTGGGTTGTTGTTTTGGTATTGAAAATTTATGTCAGGATTTGATTCTTAAGGGTGCTCTGAAACCCAGTTGGTATTCAGCTACTTAACTTGACCAAATTGGCATGATAAAACTATACAATTTATACAGAAAATAAACTATATGTAGGGTCACTAAATGTATGGTTGTGGTTTATGCTTTAGATTCATGAAGCTATCAGAGGGGATTTAGTCATACCTGTTGCTCCTTTTTGTGGAGACAATGGTTAAAAGGACAAGACAGTCTTGAAAATCTCAGGCTAGTCTCTTTTTTCCCCCTTTTCCAAAAAGGTAATCGTTACTAAGTTGAAAAAGTATATAAAAATGTCCTGGCAATGAATCTGAGCCCCTGTTTCCTTCCATCCACACTAACTGGGAAAGGCCCAGGAATTCATGATGCTCGCACACCAACTCTATTTAAGCTGCCAGTGTGCTCTGAAAAAATCTATGGTTGGAGCTTTTTTCAGAGGTACTAGAACAGAAATATATTCCTGTTGCCTAATTTTAAAAAGACTTCGCATTTCCTGTATTTTTGCTTGATAGGAGTTATTTACCTTAATTTCCACCCACACCTAGCAGTCCTCATAACATTGAATGACTGAGAAGATGGTAGATACTGTATATGTCTAATTCTAGGTGTTGTGAGAGCATTACATTCCTGGTAGTAAAAATCATGTTCCTAGTAATGCATTTGCCCTCATTTCTACCTTCTGAGTTACTGTTTTTTCAGCCACAAGTACAGCTGATCATTTGCAATGATGAATAGCAATAAAATTTGTAACCCAAGATGATAAAAGCCCTGTGAATTCAACAGGACTGGAGTCTGCTAATATTTGTTGGCAAATGCTACTTTCTAAACCGATACTATTAAAAAAAAATAGACTTTAGGAGCTTCTTTTAACCATCCTGTATGGTATTATCCGAGCATAATTGAGTGGCCAGCTTTCATGTTGATGTGGGTTTTGCAACCCTTATGGTTTTAGATTGACAATTATCCTAACTTTTATTCTCCGTAGTGTCTCAGTGTTCTTAGATGTACTTTATATGGGCTGCTTTCTGTGTGTGCTATCTGCTCCCTGCCACTGTCTTTACTAGAATCACAGAGTGGTTAGAGTTGGACGGGACGTTAAAGATCATCTAGTTCTGACCTCCCTACCCTTGGCAGGGACACCTCCCACGAGACCAGGTTGCTCAAAGGCCCATTGGAAGATTCAGAAGAATCCTGATAAGTTGAATGGGTCACGTATTTTAACCAGGGCAACTGCACCTGGCGTCTTCCTGATGGCTTTCAGGCTCTTGCCTTTTCAAAATGTGTTGGGGGAGCTGTGGGGCTGCCTGATTCTGCATTGTGTTAATATCGGTCCATATCCATAATGTGAGTTAGAGCCCTTCAAGCTTCCATTACAAATAATTGGAAGTTACTTCATTTGGTGTGAGGTTTTCTCCCCTTTCTCTCCCAGGTCGGGTGTACCTTGCAGACAGCACTGATTCATTGAAAGTCAAAGAATGTAGCTATCCAGACAGCATTTTTCATTTCCTAAGTGTTCAGAGCAATGTGTTAAAGGTCTCTTTCTTATTCCTTAATGTAACGGTGCATGATGATGTTACTCACCTTTTACCATGTTTATATAGCTTCTTTCCCCTTATTGCTATGACAAATTCATTTGCAAAACCTTGGAGGTGGCTTGTTCACTTTTTACATGAAAGACTGGTGGCCTTTCTGACCAAGCCCTAAAAACAATTCAGGTCCACAAAATCTTGAGTATTATTAGTGTCAAAGCCTGCTCTGTACTTGTCAAATTCTGATCAGTAATTCTTTGCTTTAGGTCACTAGATAGGATTGACAACAGCATCAGCAATGAAAGGTTTTAAACTCAAAAGTGGAGAAGAATACGGAGCAATTTCTTTCAAGAGAAATTACACTGATATTATTTGTTATTGCTGCAGTTAAAGATCTGTCAGGGTTTCCAATTTAAAATCCTGTTTTCCAGAAAGCTAAAATCATGTATTTCAAGGCAGAACTTACAATGCAAAGAACCATTTTCCTGCTAACTCTCAGCTGTGAAGGTCAGTCATAATTCCTTATTGCTCTGGGAAATATTAGTGGTGGTTATCTCCAAAATGGAGGAACTGGTCAGGCCAGACTATACTGGTGTGGTGACATTTCTAATACTTTCCAAATTGAGTAACCAGTATCGATTAACCTTAGTCTTAAAGCTGCACCTAAGAAGTGCTATGCCTGAGTCATTTTTGAAAAAGAAAAAAAAACAAACCAACCCAAACAAACACCACCATCCCACACCCCCAAAACTCTCCGTTATTATAGATTTCAAAGAAGCTTCAGAAATACCTTGAAACTTCCTCTTTGAAGAATGTGAAAATTCAACCAAATGCTAGTGAGAAAGAAATACTGTGCTATCCTCTTTCTCAACTGACTTTTTAGGTGAAAAGCTACAAAATACTAATACTTTGTAGAATATTTTTTTCCACGTTAACTATATGAGATAGAGTATAGGGGTCAATTGTCACTAGCATGACTGTTATTCAGAAGTGCCAAAAGCATTGATAGAGATATTCAGACTCAAGCATTTTTATTGTTGACTGTTAAAGGTAGACCCTTCCACATCTTTCTACTGCTTGCAAGAGGTGGTCTCAGTCTTTGTTGGTAAACATTTGTGTTTCTGTTTAGCAGTTAAAAAATACATATTGGCAGCATGAAAGTGAGAATTTTGATATATGCTTTGTTTGTAAGGGTTAATTCCCATTTGATTTAAGGTCTGAGTTTTTTCTGGCTTGTACTATTTCACCACGCTCATCATATCATGTTATGCCAGACTGAGCTCAGGAATTAGGATGTTTACATGGGCTGGTTTTGGACAAGAGGAAGGGAACAAGCAAGAAACAGGAAGGGTACTGGGGAGATGGTAGCAGCGAGAGTCATGCGTTCAGCTTCTCCAGTGATCCGAATCTATTCTGTTTCTCCTTGTGCATTTCTGATTAAAAATGGGAATGAAGAAGAGAAACACAAAGTTTATTTTCTTTCTGTGTATTTTTTTAAGCTGTGGCAGCAGTGCGTGCACCTCACCTGAAAATTGGTGCAGAATCTAAACACATTTACAAAACCAGGTTTGTCTTTACCCTTCCATTGCAGTAGCTAGGTTGATTGTGTCATGACTTGCATAATCTTGGTTTTCTGTTGCAGATCTTGAACAGAAAGAATTTCTTGAGTGCAACACAATTAATATGGGAAACAGAATTTTCAATCAATTCCTTTTTTTTTTTTCCTCTTCTGTCCTTTGTTTTTTTTTTCCTTTCTGAAGTCACAGCAGTTTACAGCTGACCATAAGCCTACATGCTAGAGGTGTTCCAGGTCAGAAGAGTTAAAAATAGGTTGTACAAGAAAAGTCGGAGTTGGAAAACTGCCCTTTATCAATTGACTATGGTTTATCACCTTGCTGTTCACAAAACATTAAGTATTATATATTATTAAGATCTTAAGTACAGATAATGTAAAGCACAAAAAGCAGGTGTGAGCACAGTGACATGGTGATTATAATTTCAAAGTTTATAGTGTCACATTGTAAGAAAGATTTTGCTGCTTGTTATGGAAATGAAAGGGTGCATCATTTTGTCTTCTGAGAGACTTGACTGCAGGTACATTAAGGAATGTCTGAAAGGCTTTGTCATCAGCATGTGATGCTTCCATTTGAAGGCCTACCATACAGTGGGTATACAGGCATGCCTGACTTAGGTTTCCATGGAGACTTCTGGTACCTAATTAACATAGGTGAATTTTGTAGATAGATAGCTTCTCCGTGGCTAACCTTCTCTAGTTTCTTTTCTTTGTTTTTAATAGTTAAAAGAACATGGGGTGGTTTGTTTTTTCTTCTTTGGTGGTAACCAGATACAGCTTGTGAGATGGTTTTGATTGAGGTGTTTTTTTATCTTCTTCCTGGAGTGAACGTATGGGGAAGTAGCAGTTCTGACTGTGTGTGTGGGACAACTAACTGTGGGTGTTACCCCAATGACTACTACAGTATCCTCTGTCAGTAATTTATACGTGCAAGCTCTCAGCGTTGTAATCATTAGGACAGAATTCATGCACATTATCCATCTGAGATGACATCTTTGCTTCACTTAATCATGATGAAAGCTGATGTATGTTTCCAGCTTTTTCAAGGGTCATTGCTAGCTATGAGCAACTGTTACTCTAGTTGTACACGTCTTATGGATAGATGTGTAGACTTCTAGTAAATAGAATGACTTGATCAAGTATTTAACTGTCTTTTCTTCTATGACCTTTAACTGTTAGCAAGCATAGCACTACACTACTTTCACTTTTTAAAAATAGTAACAGATGCATTGCTTGTTGCACTAGACAAACTTGGAGGATGTTTGGAAATGAACAGCCTAATAGTGTCTCTCTGTCTCATGTGACTTTCTTCTCACCTGTCTGAGGAGGCATTGACCCACCAGACATTCACAACGTAATGATAATGTACCATTATATTGCTGCTTTTATGTACACGTCATTAAATGTTAATAAACTGGAATGTGTAAGATTTCAGGGTGTATTAGAGGTTGGTGAATAAGCAGACTGTAGATAGTTGGTGTATGGAATAACAGAGAAAGATATAACTTGAGGTGACTGAGTTAGTGGTCTGAAGCTGGTTATGTGGAAGTGGCACTAAAGTGGGATGAAAGTTAATCAGAACCTGAACAGAGCAAATGATGTAAGAAGGAAAGTTCAATTTTAGACATTTTATCAAATTTGCATATATGCCTAAACTTCAATAGCAGGTAGTTTTCTACCTTTTTCAACACATGTAACATCGTATTAGGCTATTAGACTGTGCGCTGGCTGCTGTTGATTTTATTAATTAAGCTCATTTTCTTCTGTTAGCCTCAGCCATAAATATGTTTCTTTTAACTTGGGTTTAATTATTATGAACCTATACTAAAAAGTTGAAAAATGTTAGTTACACCATTTTTGAGGAAATGAAATTCTTATTTGTTCATGTCTATGGGGAATGGGGAAAAATGGGGAAATATTATACCATATTGTTGTAGTTCTAGTAAGAGTCTAACAATACTGCTAACTGAGTGTTCAAGAGTATTTAGCAGACATAGTGAAGCTGTTGTTGATGCAGAATTTCTGAATATATTTTTTTCCCTATTCTTGTCTTTGTCATACTCTGCCACTCCAGTCACATATCTGTTAGAAATTCTTGGCTATTTTAGAAGAAAAGCAGTCCTTCAGAGCTGAAGGAGTTGGTTTTATTAGTGTTAACCATAACACTTAAGCACTTGTGTACTGAGAGTTTAGTTGAAATGTTTTTCTTCATGGCCTTGTGAGACTGGCAATCATTACCTTTCTTGTACCTTTGGAGAATGTGACAGAAAAGTGAATTGTCTTAGCTAATTGCATATGGAAAGTATAAACCTGGCATTATAGTGAAGAGTGTTCTGATGCTGAGCTGTTGGTTTTTCCTGCAAGTGTTCTTGCTTTGTCTTTTAGAATGTGAAACAAAAATGGTAATACCAGTTAGACTAGAGATAGGGCATATGCTTATGGAACTATGTTTTTAGATTGGATTCTTTTATTTGCTTAAGAGTGGTAGTTTTACTTTCTAACATGAATATTAAGTGTTAGGTGGTACTCCTGACCTGATCCTAACTACATGAAAATGTTATGTTCAATAAAAATAAAAGCTTTATGATCACTAAATTAGTTTGATATATCTCTGGAATAGCAGCTAACTGGTAAGATCCACACAATCTCCGTGCTATTAAGTTCGAAACAGTCTAATCAGTTTCAAAAGTTCAGTTTCTGTTCCTAAAGGCTGCATCCGTAATGAATTAAGGGAAGCATATCAAATGTAATAATGCATTGTTATTAAGGTTTTCATAAACTTGCCAAATGTCAGGCTGCTGGTACAGTCATGGTGCATTACATTTCTGTGATTACAGCTCCAATTTTTGTTACAGTGAATTGCATTGCTCACCTAGTTTTGGGAATTGATCTGCAATACCATGCCTAGGGCAGGAGAGAAGTGCATTACAAAGGTTACACTTTATAGTGAATATTCAAAACATTGGATTTTTAACAGGTTTAGTGTCTGCTTTGCTTAAATAGTGTGTTCAAATACTGTCTGGGTTACGTAATGAAAGGAACAGACTATTTCTTCTGTTTGAAGAACCTGGTGCTCTCTTGGCTGCAGTGTGGTATTGATAACTGAAAACATTTTGGTAAATGGCTACTTTTGGGAGAGAATGAGGAAAAGCATATTGATATTTGTCTAGAATTGCTGGTTAAGAAATGAATGGTTGTTACCGTTTATGCGTATGATCAGTTTAGTTTAGAACTTGCACTGGGCACAAATGCTTCGTATTTCGTAGCTGAGTTTCTGGTTCATGTTCCTTTGTGTCACTCCGATAGCACAAAGGAACATTAATGCTGATCATACCAGACACTGGTGGATTTCTCTACTGTCATGTTCAGTGGACTTATGTCAGGAATGAATATATGTGTACCAGAAATGTAAGAACGTGTTTGAGGTGGGAAAGCCAAGCTCTTTTGTGTATGTGGACCTCTCTGAATGAGCTTGCTATTGGGAAGTGGTAGGTGTTTGTTTCGGGGCAGGCAAACACAAATAATGTGGAGATTTTTCTAATCAAGAGGGGAAAAAATTAATCAGAACTGATGTGGAAATGCAAAACTAGATTTGTAAGCAGGTTGGGTTGTGCTCGTTTCTAGGAAGGATAATATATTTATAGATCGGTTTCACCTCGATGCCAAAAACACTTTGCAGACTGAATGTAGAGGTCCTATCAACCATCCCTGATTAACTGTGATCAACGGAGCAGGGCAACACTACCCCAAAGTTCAGGCTAGAAAGTGATGAGGAATAACTTATCCAGTTGAAAAATGAGAGGTGAACTTAAGTGAGCAGACAGCAGTTTGAGCAAATTGAAGTTTAGCCAGGACACCTTGCTAATTTCCCCAAACACTGCATGTCGGGGAAGGAATCCTTCTCATCCAGAAAAATAACAGTTTCAGGGTAAGTTGATCTGAATGCAAGAATTTTAGAAACAGTTCTTAAATTAGAATATTTCCCTGTACAGGCAAAGAGAATGAAGGCATCCAGCAGTGAGGGGGAAAAGCATAATAATTAAAGCTTGAGTTTGGCTTGCAGAGGAAAAATCATTTGTGTAAAATCAGATTGGTGGTGTTTTGCTTTCATTGAGACTGTAGAATGATGTCTCTTAAATTGCAAGTAGTGGAAGGCAGCATTTTCTATGTCTAGAGTAGCTTCTCATTATTCATGAAATGCCTATAGAAAAAATGTTGAATGCACAACAGCAATGGGGGGAAGGACTGTAAGCAGCAAGAGGAGGGAGGACATAATGGAATGTCACTACATTCCTTGTAGTATAATGTGACCTTTCCATTAAATTAACATTATGCCGATTGCACAGAAGGAGAGCTAAGATAGAGAGTATTTTTAGGGGACAATAGTCAAGTTAATCAGGCAGCTATATAACTGTCAGTCTTTACGTTAAGAGCACTAAAGCAGAGTATGGGGAATGGAGGTGGTAGCTATAATGTTACTTTGGATTCTGTTAATTTGGAAAAAGGGGTCACTGTGTGTTATTTGTGCAAAGGAGGCTGTGATGTTGTTTGAGGTAATGGAGACTGGAACCTTTTTTCTTGTGTATTAAGGGGGAGGTTTTAACTTAATTCCTCAATGACTTAGCGATAAAAGGTTTATGTGTCCTCTCTGCTAATCCAAGCAGGTACAAAACACAGATTCTGTAGTCCTTATTGGTGTGGGTGGAATACTTACGTATTTCATCTGTCTGTCTATCAACCTTAGTGGAGTAATTGTGAAGCAAGGCACAGTTCTTCAAGTGAAACACTGCTAGATTTTGGTCTGCAAGCATTTTACTTCATACATGTAAATAATTTCATTTAAGGATCAAAAGGTGCTTCGTAAAGCTGTTGTGACGTATCTGATTTTTTAATTACTCATTCATACACTGCATCTGTTACAAATCTTCCCTATTTAAGATGACTTTGACTTTTTCGTAAGTTTCATTACTCATAAAAGATAAATTATAACTGTATTACATTGGGCTCCAGATAACAATCTGTATGTTGAAATACTGGGACTGCAAAGCTGTTAGGGTTATTTGTAATATTTTCTATGCTGCAATTAAAGTTAAACTGCAGTAAATTACAGAACCCGCTGAAGCCTCTGGCCAATCCCAGTCATGGTGAGTGCACTCTCCTGTGTCTTTGGCCTTGAGCTGGTGCCTGTGGCACTTCTGGGAGGGTGAAATCATGTCATTCCTCATCTGTTGGAGCAGTCCTTGGACTGCAGTGCTTCAGTCTGAAATATATTTACTTTGCGAACTTTGGCCTCGGCGCTTCATTTCTCTCTTGCAGGTACAACCACTGCTTACTAGTGATCAGATAACTTCATTTGTGTTCCACACTGAGGATGCTGATCGGGCCAGGATTCCTAGGTGGCATCCTTTGGTCCCACTGTGTATCAATGTTTCCTTCCCTCTCAGTGCTTCAAGAACACACTGTTTTTGAACTCTCCTCTGTCTCAGTTGATTTCTCCCTCTCCCCCTCAAAGTTGTTCTTTAACTGCTTGTACCCCTTGGATCTGTTAGCTCCCCATTCAGATATAAAGCTGTATGTTGCCTTCTTAGATGACAAATAATCCTCATAGTTAACTGTTTGGGGAGTTATTTAAGAATATATAAAGTTAGCTCATAACTATGACTTAAAAATAAAGGACAAACACTATCTTTTTCACTGGTGAGATGATGGCAGAAAGTCAAACCTGTTGTGTCTGACAGTTTAGAATAAGACACATACGGTTGAATTCCCTCGTGACTAGACTGATACCTTGCCTTATTTATGGTACTATCTAACTATCTGCCACGCTCTACTGGTCATCTTGGTCTGCAAACTGGCTGTGTTGGATATGGCAGAGAGGCTGTGATGCAGGACTGCATTAAAAAGTGTTATCGTGTGGGGCCAACATGCGAAACATTCCCCACTGAAAATCACACATGGGAGCCCAGCAGCAATGTTCCTCTCATCTTACCTAACCTACTGCTAGGCACAGATGTGCATCAATACAGGGGAATAGGAAATAGTAAAGATCTATAAGTCTGGTCATCTGTAACTCTTAGGACTAGTATGTTGTTGCAGGTGTAATAATATTGGTAAGTTTGTTGGCTGGTAAAGAACGGTGTGACCACCATTGGTTCACAGCGGTCAAGTGTGACAACCTTAAGCCACAACATAGTCCATAGAATGGACTGAAACAGATAGATTGTGATTCAGCATAGCACTAGGACTTAATTTAAAGAGAGTTTGTATTCCCCTTCCTAAATGTTTTCTAAAGACACTATTTACTGCACTAATTAGTGTTCATCAGTTAAACCAGAGCTAGAAGTACTTATGCAATTATTTTGTAATTAAAACCCAAACGTGTTCTAGTCCAATTCCATTGTGATGGTTTTAAAAACTTTGAACTGATCTCCCTCTAGTTCTGAACCTGTTTTCCAAAGAGGGTGGATTGTTCCAATAAAGGATCTGTTCAGAGGAGCCTCTTACCTAAGGAAGTTTCTCAAATACATAGGATAAACACAGTGTTAGCTTAGTGCATATGGTTAAAAAACTGTCTTATATGCTGCTTTACCTTGTTGGTACTTTATATCTTAGGGTTATGTATTTATGCATTCAAGAACCAGAGAACCTTTGTAGCTATAACAGATGCATTTAACTTTTCTGTTAATAGCTGCAGCAGGTGATAGGTTATCTACAGATATCTGCCACATACTCCTTCAGTTTATTTTTTTTTTTTTAATTAGGTTACCCTGAAATGTTAGAAATTAATTCCTAGAGTCAATGTCAACTAAACTGACGGTGGATCAAAGCTGTGAGACAAATTGCTCATTACAGTTGAGGGAGTTGAATCCTCTGTGCAGACAGCTGTACTGTCGCTGGAGGGTTCTCGGGCACTTCACCCGCAAGTGCTGCCCCGACAAATGCTGCCATTGTTGGTGAATCTCATAGGTGGATTTCTGTAAGATAGGCTCATTTTAAAATTCCATCTGATGCATTGCTATGTCTTGGAATTGTTATTTGTTTGGTTGGGTTTGTTTCTTGTCACCGTGTTTAGAACTTGTGTCACTATGCAACAGCCTGAACTATAAACAATAATGTTAATCCATGAAAAATAAGAAATTAAATCTTGGCAGGATCCTAGTGATTCCTGTCCAGGTTTATGAGATGAAAGCTTTATTTTTACTTTTTTTTTTTTTTTCCAGGCTTTTTCTAAAAGCTCGGAAGTATGGAATCCATTCAGCTTTGCTGTCTGGCAGTCAGAAATCACTGTTGCTGATGGTGAACTCACTTCATCTTTTGGTGAAAGCAGATAAAAACAGATTTAAAAAAAAAAAAAAAAACAAACAAAAATAAAACCCAAAAAACAAAACAAAACAAAGAAACAGTGAACCTAGTCACTTTTCTGATGAGCTAATGGAAATGGCAATGTTTGAATCCTTCCCTTTTAAGAAAGCTCCTTTGGTAAAATATTGTGTAAGTAATTTTTTCCCCTTCGTCTATTTTATTTTCAGCTGTGCTCCTAAATTAAGGTTATTTTATATTATCTATGTGAGATCTGAATTGGTGCACAGTAATAATTGGTAAATCAGAGCAAGTTAGCTATGTACAGTTGAGGCTTTGGAGTAAGGCATCTATTTGTTGTAACAGCAAATTGTATGAATGTAAGTCTTTGTTTTTTTGCTCTGAGGTCAGCTGGAAGACACTATTACTTGAAAACAGTGATGGCAGTACGACATACAGCCTTAAAACTAATGGAATACAAAATAAGATACCAAAACAAAGACAATGCTGAAGGAGAACGGGCCACAGTCTGTGTGTATAGCTGGCACAGCTAACAGTGTGTGCTTCTCAAAATAGCTGTCCTTTGGAAAGTCAAGTTCTGGTGGTTTAGCTGTGGTTTATTACCCTATTTATGTGTCAGATGTTAGCAGTTTGGACTGAATTTCTTTTGTAAGAAGTGTAGAGTTGTTCCTAAATATTAATTTTCTCTGTGACTTAGAAAAATTATTATATAGCATTTTATTTGCAGATAACCTAGTCAAAGCTATGCCGGAATGCTTGCAAATTTAATCTGATGATCCAGTCTATGCTAGGTACGAAGAAGGGGGATGTCTGTGCATGCTTCAGTTTTAGTACAAATTACAAATATATAATAAAAGGATATAATTTTTAGTTTGGCATGTTACATCTAAAACTCATACAGAGCTGTTGGCTAAGATCTTGGTATAGATAGAAAGGGTGTTTTAAACTTTGTATCAGGATTAAGGGGTACTGGATGATCTTGCATAAAGTGTAGCTACTGAGTTCCTTTTCTTGGCATGTTCATCTGTCTCATGTTTATCATGGATGGAGTTGGTGCCAGCCAGTCTGTGGATACATATTCATTCTGCTGTTGCAGTATGGACCATATTTATCCCTGTCAAAATATGGGTTCAGTTAGGATCTTTATTCCAGCAGAGAATTTGACCCTTTGACAAAAATATGCTTGAGTGAAATTGAGCAGAGGTTCAGAACTCGGTCATTTTTTGTTTGTAAACTTTGAATTTTCAGTTTACCCAGGGAGAATGTGCAACCATTGTATACTCTGTTTATTCTCTGTAAAGTGTTACTGTAAAAATATTTTAAGAAATATTTAGGCATTTTAATAATCCTGGTCTTCAACTTGGATCAAAAAAAGCATGTTTGTTTTAGGGAAGCAACAGGACTGCCTGCCTGGAAAAATAACAATGGAACTGTCAGTCCCATATTGTGACGTGCCTGTGGTGAAAAGATTACTTTTTTAGGACTGGCAGATGCGCTCAGTTCATTTTACAGGTCATTAAATTTCTCATTATACAAACTCAATCATCTGAGTTTTTAAAATATGATTTAGAATATCAAAAAATTAGACAGTGTGCAAGATAAATGTAGAAGTTTGTTTGCAAGCATAACTTGAAAAAAAGACACACTAATGGATAAATTCTGTAATGATCCTACTGTGTTACTCTCGCTGTCTAGCTACTCCATGTGGAAGGTTACAGTCTGACCTTAAGTATATCACTGCATGCTGAGTAACACCAAACAGAAATTTTGTATTTGCCAATCTACTTAGCGATTCTGTTTAGTTGCTCTACATTCTTAGAGGAGAGAATCTGCAGCAGTAATTTGTGCATTAGGATATTATCTATCTTGATGCAGCCAGAAACAGCATTCCTTTAAAAATGCTTTAAAGTGCTGTGATGCTGAAAGAGAATTACTATTAGTAAACTTCTCTAACAAAATCCTGCAAAGTAATGTTATTCCTAGTCACCGAGTCTTAGGTGTCTTCAGGAAAAAAACCCCACTTTTGTTCCTTCCTTCTCCCTCCCTGAACTTGCTTAATGTTTGTTTGCCAAAAGCTCCGGATCTACTGGTTTCAACTACCACTTTGGGAAAAAATAAGGCAGTAGCTCTTGATAAGTATTTGGCCTAAGTAGTAACTCGCTTAGATTTCTTACTTGGAAAGCAATCTGTTACAGCTCTCCTCCACACAAGTTGGTTTTTTGGTTTGTTTTTTTTGATTTTTTGGTTTGTTTTTTTTTTTTTTATCGATGGGAGGAAGTGATGTTTAATCAGCTGAGCTATCTGTTAATGTTGGCTTTCCATTGTTTTCTTCCACAGAAATATGAGTCACTGTGATTTCAGAATAACAACGTGTACAGTGCCACTACTAAGCTGGGAAGAGTAAAGTGAAATAAGTGCTCTAACAAACTCAGGCTTAATCTTTCCCTATACATTTGACATTTTATCCTCCAGCCACAGTATTGCTGTCCACCTTTTCCAACACCTTCAGGCTGCTGTTATGTGAGGTTTAGATATTAAAAAAAAAAAATAAAAAAAAACAAAAAAAAAAACCACAACAAAACACCAGCAAAAACCAGAGCTATGAAACAGAACATGTTAGTTTAAGTGTTTACCCAAAGACACTGATTTCACTAAAATGTGTCATAGTCCCACAGCTAAGTCTAAACTATCTATCTAGACTGTCCAGAAATTAGACTGTTGACATATCCCTAAGGCTTCTCAGACCTTTAAATAGAGGAAATAAAATCTTTCCCACAGACTAAGACTATGTTAGACTTTATAGCTTCTTATCAAACTAGGTATGTGGGCCAAATAAATCGTATGCTGCAATAGGGCTTTGGTAAGTATGTGGGTTTTTCTTAGTATAGTTCTCCAATTACAGATTGATTTACTCAGAAGTCCAAGATGGATTTCTTCTGTATAATCCTGAATAGGACACTCGGTCTTCAGCACAGGAAGTGAAGTTCATCACTAAGAGACCTTTTAAACTTTTACAGTGAAAGTAGTTCAGTAACGTCTATTCTTTTTATTATGCTAAGGCCAAAGTAAAACCTGGGATAGAGATGAACATTATTGGTTTGTTGTTCCGTTTTACGAGTATAAATATACAAGCAAAAATCACCATGGCAAATCCAGTTATTTACAGCTTTTCCCTAGAAGAATAATGGTAAAACACACTTCAGCATATTATTTGCAAGCAAATAGGGTCATGCAATCTGAAATGATAACCAATTACAGTGTTTTAGAGCTGTGATTATTGCAGTCCTAGCTCTTCAGTTACCTATACACAAGTACCTAAATTTAACTGTCATCTGAGAGTAACCAGTTTTAGTTGTGGAAATGACTGTTTTATATCACTTTTACTTTGGTACTTTATAGCAAAATAAATCTGAGTTTTAGTGTGAATGTTAAAGTTTTGCAGATGCTGCCTGTGAGCAACCGGTGTCACAGAGTTCTGGAAGCTAAAGTGTTTAATGAAATAAACTTCTAGTTTTCCATGGCATTATTGGTCCCAGCTTCCGTTGGTCCTGCTTGTCCTCTTTAAGAAGGTGTTTCTGAAAGTCACCTTGTCCTTATATGCAGAGATTGGATCTTAGCTCACTATGAGGCTTCTAACAAATCATTGTTTACATTAGAAGGCTTTCAGGCTATGGCTGACTTAATCTTTGTGGGAAAAATAAGTATAGGTCATCAGACATTCTAGAAACGAGTGGTAGGTTTGCACAAAGCTAGCTCTTATAACTGGGAACTTAACATCCAGTATTTGACTCTAAATACCAGGAAAATTTTCTAAGCCCTTTCTCCTTTCCTTTTTTTAAATTCAAATACAGGTGGATACAATGAATTCTAAGAAACCTTGCTAGCATAAGCTATCAGGTGTTCTGAGACATCAGTAAAGCAAAATCACTCACATAAAACTGATAACTTTCAGCTCAACTTTCTTGCATGAAATTGGCTTTCTAGAAGAAGTTTTGAAAGCAACTGTCTCAGAAGTTGAGACAGACGTTCTTGGGACTGATGCACTATGTGTTTTCTGTTTGCAAGGCAAAGCTGGCCTTGCTTATGCATCCCCAAGTCCTTCCAGAGGTGAACATATCCATAATTAATTCCTTCTACCAGTAGTTTGCCTGTCCCTGTGCCAACTGAAAAGACTTTTCTTTCAGAGTTCTGAGATCTGGTTTGTTTGAAATAATGTCCTTTAGAAAGCACAGCTTGGTCGCTCTTTCTTGTGAGTCTGGTATACTTGGCCAGATGTTGTTTGAGAAAATTGTGCCAGGAAGCCTGTCATATTGTAATTGTTAATGTGTTTTTCTTTGTTGCTGGGCTTTAAAATTATTTTAGATCTTATGAAAAACGCTCACTTAACAGTCTTTGCGGGAGGAGATTTTCTATTTATCAAAACCAGCAGAAGTGGTGCATGTTTGCTCCCAGGACCTCTCAGAGAATGCATTTTGGTGTAGGAATGGATGCAATGATGATAATGGGTGTGGCCTCAAATCCACTTATTTGCTATGTGGGCTACAGCAACTTGCAAGAAAAAAGACTTCAGAGCCAGTTTCTTTTACCTCAGGCTATGTAGCATGTCTCACTGCATTGTCTGTATTATGTTGTCACTTGAAATTTTTTTCCATTATAGGTCTGACAGTGAAATAGGAATTAGTTCATGTTCCTGAGGTCTTCCCCGCTCTCCGGGCCAATGATGATACTTTTAGTAGAAGTCAGATCTGTTCCACTGAAAAAGAAAATAACCTTTTAGGCATGTCCATACTATAGTCAGGCCTATTCAAAATTATAAGACACATATTCCTGGGAGAAAAAGTTGTATTGTAATATTGAATTGTCTGTAATTTTGAAATTCTAGCTAAAGTGACTGTGGCTTTAGAGAACAAAGGCACTCCATTTGGTGGATTGATTTCCATCCTGTCTTCTCTATTGTGTAAAGGTTACACGTGATCAGTGTTGGTGGAACTTGAGTGCTGTGCTACCCCTGTGTGAAGGGTGTAGTCTATGCATGGTTTTAAGGTATAAACTGGGCAGGAGAGAGAAGGGATTAGTTACTGCTAGGGAAAGAGTGCATCTCAAAGACAGTTTATTATTTAAAAATTAGTGAGATATCACCATCTTCCTAAACTACCTAATTTCATTACCTTTTTTATTATTTGTTTTTAAGACCTCTAGTTTTGCCAATTGTACTTCTGTGAAACATTGATTTAAGCTATTCTGAGAGCACAGAGTAGTGTGAAGATTATTACACAGTAGTGTACTTTGTGTCAGGCTCCTGAGCAGTTTAGCTCTTGCAGTGCTTTGTTATTGCCAGCTGAAGTAACTCCTGACTATAAGGACCTGTGAGAAAGAAGCAGAGGAACATCCTAGAAAAATCAGTGCTTAGGTGCAGGCCACATTGATGCCATTTCCTTGGTGCTGTGGAACTGAGTTTTTACTAAACAATAGACTCTCATCTCGAGCTAAATCGACTCTGCTGCAGAGCAGGAGACAGCAGATGATCGCTGTCAGCGACCTTGGGGTGAGTTTGCTAATGGGTCAGTTATCTCAGCATATATGCTATGAATCTGGATGCAGAATTCTGGAGGTGGAACACAGCCACTCTGCATCTCTCCAAGAACAAATCCAAGCAAAGGTCATATCAGAGTGAAATATTTTACTCAGCCCATAAAATAAACAGGTTGTCCTGCTCACATATGAATGCCAAGACTTTTAAAGAAGCTGAAACTCTGAAGATCTTAACATCCATGAGGAGTTGCAGTAAGATAAAAAAGGCAGAGGGCAAGGTGTCAATGGCACATCTGAAATCCACTTTAACTTCAGTGCTTAGCATCCATGTGAAGAACAGTTGTGGAATGTTAAAGTAAAACATGATTGAGGAGAAATGAGGAAACTTACCTTCTTTAATGCTCTTCGGTGACAGTGACAAATGCTGTAAGATTTAGACTGTGGGAGGGAATCTAGGGCTTCACAGGCTAAGATGCATGCTTTCAATACCTCTCTCTTCCTGTATATATTGTGTATGACCAGGGACAAGTCACTTATCTTATTCTACCTTCATTCCTCATATATACAGAGGATAGTGCCCCTTTCCTATTTGACAAGAGTGTTGTGAGGATTAATGTCTTAACTGCTAAACTACTACAATGATGAGGACCATGTAAGTAGTGTGGATAGATAAGCTTTGGAGTCTTCACTGCTACTGGATGCCATTGTATCCCTTGTAGTCCCTCCATCTCTGCCTAGCCAGAAAACTGTGTTCCATCCATCATAATCAGAGCCAGCTGTGCTTAGCTACATGTTTGTGACCTCCAGGTGTGAGTATTACTATTCATATCTGGGAATGAAGCCAAAGAAGAGGTAAGATTTTGCCCTCTTTTATTAACATACTGACAAGAGTAAGTACTGTGCCTTAAACTTCAATAATAAATAATTCCAACGTTGGTGTTTAAGTAAAAGCCAGCATAGGAGAAATCTTGGAAGTTCATAAAGAAAGAGGAAGTCTTAGAGATTTTTGGTTGGTGTTTTTGTTTTGTTTTTTTTTCCTTTGATCCCTGAGTTGGACAAGTCAAAAGTCAAGGGACATGATAAAGAGTTAATGATCTTCACAGCTGAGAACAGTGAGCGGTGGCCAAAAACAACCATTAACTTCATGCACTGCTTGTTTATTGAACTAATATCCCTCTTTTTTTTCTTTTGTAAGAGAAGTGCTTTCAATGGTCTTAACACTGCTGTGTTTTAGTTTTGTGGTAATCTTCAGCTTTGGTGTTCTTTGTCCTCTACCAGGTGGCAGTCATCATGCTTTTTGTTCCATGGTTTTTATTGATTTGGTCAAAAGTAATTAAAGAGATAATTTGTTCTCAATTACATTTCCTTGAATTTCCTGAGGCTGGTAACTCTGCTCTCCAGCTGTGTCTTCACCCAATGCCTTCTCAAATTAACTTTGTTCTCACTATGAAATAAAACAGAATAGCATGTTCTTCTTTTTTTTTTTTTTTCTTTTTTTGCTTTTGGATTGAATAGAGACTCTGTGCTGTAGCAGATATCGATTTGATAATTTTATTAGGTACTCCTGCCTTGGTTCATGAACTCTCATGTTTTTAGCATAGCATTCCAATAAGAAATCCTGTGTTAGACTAGCAGAAGTAGGAAACTAATTTTTTAGAGAGGTTTTATAGATGTTTCTGCTTTCTGATGTCCTTTGTCCCTAAAGGGTTCTTTCCAGCATTTTTGTAATCTATTTTAAACCCTACTAACCACAAGAAGGAAGTGAGACTGCTGTGGTGCAAAAGGGTGGGATTTTTTTCAGTTTAACACTGATTACATTCATGTGTAGTAGAATGGGGGTTTAGGGACTTAGCCTTTTAGGAGAAGATTTGGCAAAAACATTTGTAATTCTGACTTCAGTAGGGGAAATATCTAGAAAACATTAGCTAAGACTGAGTAATATTATCATTACCAGTGTGCAACCGAAAATATGAATAAATTACTTTGGAACTGTTGTCTCTACCTAAATTACTGGCATGTTGCCCAGAGGCCATGTCAATGACAGAAACGGAAGACAGAAATTTAAATAGCATAGAGAGATGTCATATAGATGTTTCATTTTTTTGCTTGCTTATTTGCATTGACTTCCAAGGACACACTTCAGAATTTTCACATCATCTTAATGGAAGGAGTTGATGGAGACTATAAAGATGGCAGCTCAAATGATGTAGTTGCTTAAGGGATTAAAAGTAACTGTAGAGTAAAGGCACTGCCAAGAATGCAACTGACATTAATTTTGTCCAATTATTTTTACAAAATGCACAAAACTTACTGGAACTAGGTAAATAGTCTTTGGAGACAAGAAAATAAAAAGCATTTCCCCAAGGAATATGAGAGACAGAGGGAAATCAATGGAATATACAATACCAAGCTACTGAAGCTGGTTTTATTATGAAAACAACAGGTTTTCTGTACGTAGCTTTTCAATCACTACAATATCTGAATACTTCACAGATCTTAATGAAAGAAAAGTGTTATTTTTCCCATTTCAGACATGGGAAGTAGAGGCACAATGAGCTGTAGAGTTTGTACAAAAGTTCATTGTAGTAAAAAAAGTAAAAGACTTCTGCTAGCTGGGATATGGTGTTAAATGTTTTATTTCAGGTGTCAGAGGTGAAGTTGAATCTACTTATTCTAAATTTCATTCTCATCCTTTCACTAGGAGACAACCTTTCTCTCACTTTTCATCTGCCTCTTTCCATTTGCCTGATATGTCTATATTGACAGTAATGTGTTCATTGGAGTGCAGAAGGAGACCTGGCAGGACTGGAACTCTCTTGCTCATTAAAACTACTACAGTGAAACAGTGGGATGAGTGCCCCTTTCCATCGATAGCAGGACTGTTTCTGGTCAGGCACCAAGGAATGGAAGCTGCTGCAGTAGCTCTTACCGAGTGCTCCCCTTGGCAACCGTGTCTGAACTGCGAAGTGCTTTGCATTATTGATATGCTATAGTACAACCTTAACAAATCAGGTTTCTTGTCTTTGATGCTGATATATATTTATATCTGCCAATTTAGTTGTGGCTTAATTTTTTAAGCTGAAGCACTAAATAGCATTAGTTCTAAAGCAGTCTTAATTTTCTGCAATATATTCTTAGTGAAACCCTTTGTCTCTGGGCCTCTTGTGTTTAATTGAAAATTCTCTTTTAGTTCTGATGTCAGTCTGTGTTCCCACACTAGTGAAAGGGCAGAAAGGGTCAGTATTGAGTAGCAGCAGTAAAAGAAGAAATAGGGAAAAAAAAATAATCCTGAGTACTCGGCTCGAATACTGCCTTTAAAATTCAACATTTAGAATCCCACCTGCACAACAACAGTAGCCAGCTCTATATGCAGTGCTTCACAAAAGCTTTCTAAACATTTTTGTAAAATGGAAGAATATATTTCACCGCATCAGTCTTGCCTTTTGATGGCTAAATGTTGGCTGATTTTTATTTTCATCAAAACACATTCTGAGTTTGCAAATGTAATCATAATTCTCCTATTCAAGGAATGTATTAGAGGAAGAGTGCAATAGGTGTGTCAATCTGCTAATTTTGGCAATAACATGTAAAAGTAATGAGTTATCCAGACTGAAAAAAACTTTAGGAATTGCCAAGGAAACGGGTCCTTTCATCAGCTTAAAGAATTTGAAACTGTAAAACCAAAAAGCACATTGATTGTTCTTTAACTCTCCATCTATAGATGGTATATACACCACCAGCTCAGGGTACTTCTGTAGAGAGATTTCGAGAAGAAAGTTGGAAATTCTCAAAACTTACAAGCCTGTCATCTGTATAGATGATGGGTTTATGAAATGGAGAGAATCTTTAATACTCCAGAATTATGTAGAAGAGAAAGTAGAAATGTTTGGGAATTGTTAGAATGAAATCTAGTACTTGCAGGAGATGGTTTGTGATTGAAACAAGCTATTCAAAACTCATGGTATTTTTGGATGAACAAATAGCCTTCAGAATTTTCGAAGGATGAAGAGAACACAGAAGGAATAGTCTCAAGGCAGTAAGGCCAGGGCTTCCTGCGTGCCAATAGCCACCTGTACTAGCACTGAAAGGGGTCACTGCCAGCTGCTCGGGAGTGGAGCAGATCATCAGATGGCATCGAGCTCCACCTGCTGCAGAATTGCTGTAGTTCCTTTCCCTAGAGCTGCTGGATGTGAGCTCAAAAAAAAATGACCGTAATCCCCTCCATAGAAAATTTTTTGGTCGTTTCCTCCTGTAATATCACTTTGAGATGATGTTTCATATATTACTCTAGGATTTTTGTTTCTTTTTAAAATGATTGTTTCTTACATATGGAGTTGTATGAGATTTTGTTATTTCATTATAATGAAAGCAGGAAATGATCACTTAAACAGGCCTTTGGATGGCTTAAAAACAAATTAGATGAGCTATGATGGAAGTCTTCATAAGTTGGAAACACTAAAAACCAAAAAATCCCAACACCCGACTCCAAAGATTGTTCAGATAGTCATGATAATATATTGTTGGGTTTAACAAATTAAACATACCCGTATTTTCTCTATTTTTTTTATATCTGCACTGCAAATTAAAAAGATAGAGTTCTGCTGTTCTATAATTATGTACTGTTACTGTTTTAAGCTCAGATTGCACCTTTTCAATATGTGACATAGTAATGAAAGATAATGTTGTGGAAAAGGAAACTATTCCCATCTGTTTTCTGTGAGAAGGCTGATTGAATCCCATCATCGTGCCTGGGTTGGGGAGGGGTGTTTCTGTGATGCCTCTCTTCCTGAGCAACTGTGCAAAGATGAGGTATGTTCCCAGCTCTTTTTCCTTTTCCTCATGAGCTGGTGGAGCTGGTTGACCAGAGGCTGGGTGCAGGGAAACATTGCCCCTGAGAAAACTTTTATTCAGTGCACTGTGGTGTTAGACACTCACAATGAACATAGCAAAATGCCTCCAGTCCCTATACCAGTGGTTCATACTGGTGCCTTGAAGTGATTGAGACATTATGGCTACATGGGTTTTTTTTGGGTTTCTTTCCTCTGTTTTCTGTTTGTTTGTGGGCTGCCTCAGTCATTATGTTAGAATGTTGGTGATGGCAGTTCTCTGGTGGGTGAAGATAGTGTTGCTTACACTCTGAACATTTGTTCTGCTGAAATGTTACACAGGAACTTAAATTTGGAAGAATTTTCTTCCTTTTCAATATCAAGATTCCAGCAAGTGAAATGCTCTGCTCTTATTTATTTATTTATTTATTTAATACTTGACTATTTCCAGGCTTTATTCTGTTGTGCAAAATCTATACAGGGTGGCAAGTGTTTAATCCGTGGCTATGAGTCTGCTGGGCACTCTTGCAGCCTTTTTTGTATATCAGCTCTGCCTTGACTATATGGATGCAACTTGCTAAGGCCTCCAGCTTTGCTTTGCGTGGAATCAATATGTGAGCTCTTTGATCTAAAACTAGTGCAGGAAGGAATTACTGTTTTTACATCCTTTTTGCCTGAGCACCATACACTGCTGAGTGATCTAAAGTCTTTTATTAATCTAGCTGTATAATTTTTCTAATAGGAGGGAATAAGTCTTCCTTCCTCTTGAGTAAGTGATGGTTGAAGGAGGACTAAAAGTGTGCTCGTGTCTGACTTTGGGGCTTTTTACGAGTTTGTGTCTTCCTTGTGGGTGAAAGCACAGATCCAAGAGTAGTGGTCTATTACAGTGTGTATCTTCAGGAAGGAGCAATTACAAGTAAGTAATTTTCTATTCCTGGTTTTGTAAATTGGATTTTCTGTTTGTGTTAGACACAGCAGTCTTTATAAGAGTTTTCCAAGAGAGAAGTTAGATTTTTCTAAGCATTTAAGCACAGTAATTTAGGAAGCATGTATGCGTTTTGCACAGTCGGCAGGTAGTTCATATGAGAACCTATTTGTGCATCAAAGTTCCGTAGTGATATTTTAAGTTTTTCTACAATAGAGTAGCTGTTATTTTTTCTTTAGTGTGCATCTCTGTAGAAAAATTTATTTGCACCACTTAATTTTGGAAATTATGACCTGCTTACAGCATGGATAACTAGCACTGTTTCAAACATGGTTACATGGTTTTGTTCAATTTTTATAGGAACCAGTGAAAAAAGATGTGCAGGAGAAACCACCCAAAGAAGTGGCTGAGGTTACTGCTAAGGAGTACGCTTTCAGTCCAGAGGTGAGACTACTGGTGAAGCTTTGATTCAAGATGGAGTTAAAGAAGGCAACAGACAAACATAATGTTTTAATTATTCATATAGATATCTGTATGCTGAATTCAGTGTTTAAAGCCTTACTTTACAGAAGGAACCAGCCTTTTGGTGACTGATGAATGTTTCATAGGTTTTATCCTAGTAAAACTCATCCTAAAGATATAAGAAAAAAAATCCCGATGAGTGAGATGCAGGATTCTGTTGTAAAAAAATAGTGTTCTGAAAATTCAGTTTAGCTGTGTTTGTTATTCAATGTGTCAGTTCTAGAAGACTGACTTTTAAACCGTGTTGCAGTTTAGCACAGAAATGGCTAATACATTCAAAATTACTTTTTATTTCAAGAATTCATATTTTTATTAAAGTAAGTATGTCAATATTGCACATTCTTAGATCTCAAAAACCTGAAGCTGAAAGGGCCATTCCTTTGGATGTTATGTAGGGCTGCAGTAATTAACAGCTGTCGAAGATCTAGCCTGTACCTGGGTTTTCAGCCTTTACCTGGTGTGACTTTAAACTACAGTTTTAAATATTGAGAGGCCTGGCGATAATTGTTCTTAAACACCACTTTTTGGTGAGCACAGAAAGCTGCTGTAGCCAGTCTGTTAGAACAGTTCATCTAAGACCACTCGGGTGTATGTTCTCTTTGATATGTACTTAGGCCTGTTGTACTGCAGTTACAGTATAGTTTATGGCTATCTATCCCAAAGTCATTTAAATACAAATAAATGTTGGAGTTAAAACACATTTTAACTTCTCTGTACACATTTAACAATTTGCCTAAATTGTGACAACCCAACAAAAAGATCTAATTCTTCATCCTATGTTGTCTTTGATAACTTACGTCAAATCCAACCCCTCTCCTTTCTCTTCAGAACAAAACTGAATGCCAGGCAGCTGACTTGATCATAATTTTTTTTTAGAAAATAGAAGAATGTGAACAATAGAGAAAGGATGGTACGTTTGCAATTATATGAAAACTGACAACTAACACTAACAGGTTTTTTTAATTCTTTTTTAAAAGTTTTTCTTTCAGGAAGAAAGCAGAAGTGTTAGCCTGACTTCAGCATCCTTAGCATCCTGTAACATCTCACCTATCACAACACAATATTTGATTTCCTTTTTTATCTAATTCAAATCAACCAGTGAGGTATTTCAGATTTGTTGGAAGATAACAAAGTTGAAAAGTGAGATGTGGCTGTGGAAGACTTGCTAAAAGGGGCAGCTGTGCCAGCTGTTTTGCTGGTAGAAGCACTCTGGCTTAAATACTGGAAATGTTCTACCCACACATTCATTTACCATTTTTTCTGTTTTCAGTCCTTATTTACAATTATAATTTTTATGTATACATCTCATTAATAGAAGTCTTTTCTTCTGTTTGCACTTTAAGTGAACTTTCTAGAAAGTTAAAAACATAGGAAGAAAGGGTGAAGAATGCAGCTCACTCTTCTCCTAGAAGCAGCTGTCCTTACAGAGCACCATTTGGTTCAGTGATCAAAACCAATACACTCAAATGCATGTAAAGATATGAAGAGTTGCATCCTCTCTGGAGCAGGCAAGCATTTTCTCTACAGATGCAACTAATATCTGCAGTGTCCTGTCACATGCTTTCCCAGGTGCATAATAAGGGATCTTCTTCATTTCCTTTACCAGGAATTAATTTTTCTGGACACCTTAGGACACTCATGAAATGCATGGAACTCCCTCAAGAACCACCTTCGGCTGCATCTCACTCCCTTACACCAGCGCTGTGCTTCCCAATGGATAACACTTCAGCCGTGTACTTTTTGCACTTTGAGCACTACCTCGGCTGCGTATTTTATTACCTGATGTATGCAAAAACACTGCATGTGCAGAGCATGCCATCATAATTCTTTGAAATTGATGCAGATGTTCTGGAAACCCCAAGGGTACTTCTAAGCCAGGGCTAGTTCAACAACAAATAGAAGCTTTCATCTCCCATGTATTTCAGTTCCATGGCTGCTCAAAAGAAAAAATATTGCAGGCATTTTGAACAATGTACTAAGTAGGTGATTTTTAATTCCCTTATGCAAAATTGCTGACCTAGTTTGTACGCTCTTAAAAAATAAAGGAGAGAGAAAATAATAAAACGGCTATGTTCTGTGCTCCAGGATCAGCTATATCTGTGGCGCTTTTCTTATTGTTTAGGGTTTTTTTTACAAATGTCAATCTCCTTGTTTTGAGTCTGAAGTTTTTTCTGGGTTGTGACTTCTAAAAGGCTTCTCTCCCGTACGTGCTTTTGTAGTTTGTTACTGCATAAGTGCTTGCAGCAGTCATTCCTTAAGTCTAGACCATTGAACAATCTCTGCTTCCTGTCTTGTAGTTTAATGAAGCTCATTGGTGCTTAACTGTCTGTAAAGACCTCTGTCAAACTTGAAGTCAGCCAATGAGTTAAAAGCTGTTGGAATGCGTGTATACATGGGCATTCATAGCAGTATCCTATAGGGCTTGTTTACGTGCTTGTTAGATGACACAACGCTGTCCCAGATGATGACCATCTCAAAAAATATTTGGTGATTAAAACTGAACCTTCAAATTGCACATACTTTCTGTATGCTAAGCTCTTCTCAATTGATATTGTAATATTCCTTTTCAATTTGATAATTTTCAGTCTGATCCACTGGAACCAGTGAAGGAGCTCTCCACAATTAGAGAAACAGGAAAGGAGCTGAGGACTCTTAGTGAAGCTTTAGCTCGCTTGAGGTAAGGAAATCCCAGAGCACAGGCAAATGGGCGAGTCAAGGCTAAAGGCATCTCTGGCTTTGCAGTGCTAGCAGTTGGATTGTAGGTAAAACAATAAATGGTACTAACAGCTTAGAGAAGATGGTTTATAGGTGTTCCTTTGTAGGCTTTACGTATGCTCAAAATGTTGTCAATGCTGTATAAGGAAGGATTGCTTGATAGCTGTCTGTATCAATATTATATTGTCTTAGCATTCTTTGTAAAGAAAATGCTTGTAGATTCTTTGCAGTTTTTTGCATGACAGTGCTGTGCCAAGATTTGGTAATAAAGTAGTCAAAAATGAGCAATGTTAGGACATCTAACGGCCACTATATGCTGGTAAATCATAATGAAAACATCTACCGTTATTATAAAAGTACCTGCATGGACTCATTGGAATTTACCAACTTGAGTCTTGGGAAGGTGTTGATGTGGGACCTATTCATTCTTCTGGCTCTTCTCTGATGGGTAGCGAGCTGTTACAACAGGACATGGATTTGGGATCCTGTATACACTTACAGCCAGCCAAATTTGGACAGCAACCATTATTTTATGGGAGGACCACAGAAAGTAGGTGTACCTCTGCTACAGAGTATATTCTGCTACCACTAAACACAATAAACTTCTGTCCCAGCAGGGTGTTTCTTACAGTCTCATTTAAAAAAAATAGAACCAAAGTGAAAAGCAGGGAGGCCTATTGGGAATAGGCTTTAGCAAAGAGTGCTTGCCCGTTTAGGCACTTCTACTCTTAAATGTACTTGGGCTGTGTTGTCACCCATGTCTCACCATTGTCGCTGCAGGTGGTGCTTAAGTTGACAAGACTGAGGCTTCAATGTGCTTTCTGTTGCAGTCACGCATTCTGATTGCACTCCAAACTTGCCCACAGAGACCATTCACTCTATTTGCTCAGTATTAGCTTAAACAGTTGCTAAGCTGCATAATAAGCCTTGCAGTTGGTGACTCTAGGGTTTTCTAAATTTTCCTGCAACCTTCTAGCTTTTAGGTAAGAAAAGAGAGTAATTTGTAACCGGAACAGCAAGCAGTAGTATAAAAAGATGATTTACGTCTGGTAAGGTTTAGTTACAGCCTTCTGCAAATGAAATGGACAAATTACCACTGCCAGCCCAAGCAGGGTACAGATTACACAAGTGTTTACAGGGTTCCTACACTTTAATTCTTTGAAGAGCCTTCACTTGATAAAAATAGTTGAATTAAAGCAAGCAGCACTAATACAGCCATCTATATTAAAAGTTAATAATTAGTTTAAATCTAAGTAGATATGGTAGTCAAGAGAACACATGATATTGTATTAGCGTTATACAAATTAGGCTCTTACATTGTTTGGCTGAGATTGTAAGTGCGTAAATCTCAAGGAAGTTGGAGAAAAGTCACTTCTTTGCAAATAGCGCTCTAGTGGAATCAGACCTTTACATTTTGTAATAATGTGGGGATTTTAAATATTCCCAAATTTTTACACGAGAGCAGTTTTTAAATTTGATACTAGTTACTCATGATAACACTAGATTTCAGTTTCTTCCCTTTTATCTTTCTCTGCCCTAAATTTTTTTATTATTCACTTTGTTAATTCACTTTTAGTGAATTTTCACTTGATAAACTTGGCCAAAAATAGTAATAAGCCATAAAGACGATAAAATGCTGTATACTTTGAAGGTTGGATGAGCCATTCCAGTAAAGCCCATTACTCTCGGTGAGGGCAGTTGCTTCCTGTAACAGATGAAGTGTTTAGCCTATTTTTAACTGAAGACACTTGTATTTCCTGCACCATATTATGGTAAATGCAGATTTGCCTTCCACTGAGTTTTTAATGGTAATGCAATCTGCAAAATTATGTTAAATGTAGATTCTTTTTTTTTTTTAATTATGTGAATAGGTGTGATCCTAATGTGTTTTGATGTCATATCTTTTCTCTGAGTGATTAAAAGCACTTTCATTCCTTCTCACCTCTAGAAGTCAATACAGCTAAAGGGACAAACAAGATTAGATTCCTTTACACACGTTATCAGCAGCATTGTCTGTTATGTCCTGATCACCTGTTGCAGCTGCACCACACCTGCCAGAGAATAGTGCTGATAAGTAAGCAAGTACCTATGTGATGAAGCATCTCCAACTCTGCCATCTCCTTCTAGTCCCACTACTTTAATTCACAATTGCATTCAGAACTAGCTTCATGTGATTTCAGATTCCTGGGTGGAAAGGGAAGGCTTAATCTTGTGCTACTGCACAAATAAGTGCATATGTGTTTCTTACATTTACTGAACAATAAATGATATATTCACACACATTTGGTTTTTTGAAGATCAAAAGTTTAGCATGGTCAAGGCCTAGTTGTAGCTGCTTAGTACGCTTGGAGAAATGTGACTTTTTCCTCTTGTGTAGGCAATGGTCACTTCAATGCAAGTTTCTGGAAGGCATGGTTGCCTGAATAAATGCTTGAATAAAGTTTGCCTGTCATATTGTGTAATATCACACAAGCCTCACATTGTAATCCTAGTAGTGATCCTGTAACATACCTAACATAATTTATTCTGCTGACTATAGCCATTAAATCATGAAGCTGCCGTATTTTATATTATTTAAGAATTGAAGTATGATATGAACTATAATGACCCTGGAGAAACTTGCTTGAGAAAAGTCGGAAAAGCAGGGGTTTTTTAAATGTGAACTCACTTTCTCTAAAGCTTTCTGAAATATAGAGTAACCAAATGACCCAGTATGTAGAAAAATATTCAACAGAGTTAATATCTAGAAATCAAAAGTATAAATCAGCTGGGTTTTAGTTTTTATTGTGTTGTGTAAGCCTGGGAATTCCTGAAGTGTCATTGTATGATCTTCAACAATGAAAAAGTGCTAGTTATTTGGCTTGAGTGTTTGCCCAGTGTTACTTTGA
Organism: Thinocorus orbignyianus; assembly: GCA_013400375.1. Taxonomy (NCBI): domain Eukaryota; kingdom Metazoa; phylum Chordata; class Aves; order Ciconiiformes; family Thinocoridae; genus Thinocorus; species Thinocorus orbignyianus. The sequence continues at coordinate 401,550 of VXBW01002231.1, forward strand.
CTGCACGTAGGAAAAAGAACAGTAAGAAGAGCAAAGAAACTGCTACTTTATATTTCAGTATTTGGTTAAAAAGATAATTTCAAGTAAGTATGACTGCATGGCTGGTTTGGACCAAAGGGCATGTCAGCAGTGCTGCTTTCGCAGTATAGGAAAAGTATAGAAAAAAGCACAGTTGAAAATATCAAAAGAAAACTCCACTTTTCTTCTCTAGGGCAGCAACTTTTAATTTCAGTTACAGCATTTGGGCCAGCGGAGCAGCATGCTAATCCATACTCAAGGGAGTCAGTGAATACAAATGACCTTTGTGGATTTAGTTTTTGCTGCTTTTCCTCCTGATTGAAAAGAAACACCCAGCAGTTGTCTGTCTTGGACATTAATTGATATGTATTCAGAGGAAGTAGCATCTGTGATCTTGCAGCTTGTTTGTATGAAAGAGTATAATGGAACAAACTGTGAGGAAGTTTGTTAATGATCACAGTGACATAGCACAGCAGTACGAATTTTAAAATTACCTCAAAGAAGTCAGAAGAGTCATTACCAGAACAGACCTAGCTGCATTCATAAAGCTTTAATGTTCTATCTTACGCATTAAAAACATAATTAAACTGAAGATAAGCCTTATATTTATGACGTCATACCTCCTCTCAGTAATATTCTGTTAAACTTTGAGTCCTTGTGATGATACATAAGAGCATGATGACAGAACACAGAGGTTGCTCCAACTACTCATCTTTCAAAACCATCAGTTGCTACTCCCACGTAGAAAGTCGTACCGGCTCTTCCCTGTGGATGAGTTGTACCCAGTCACTTTAGGGAGACCCTTGTCAGTTCTCAGATATCATGTTCCCTAAATGTAAAATTAAACACGGCATTAAAATGTAGGAAGGAGTTTGCTTATCTTTATGCAGCCTAAAATGAAAAACCATTTGGGAAATCTGCAGATAATGATCATTCCTCTTCCTTTGTGGATCAGTGCATCTTACTTCCAGTGGAGATGGTCCACGTAGACACAAGAAGCTCTGAATGACTTACTAAGTACTTCCTAATGTCAGATTCAGTGGGTGGAATACAGTATGGCAGAAAAGAGAACACCTTTGTCCTTGAGCATTCAAATATCTTTAGCTCTGAGCTAAGAATTATGTTTTTATTTCTATTGCTATTCTTACTAAAACTGAATGACGTCCAGCTCTGAAGGCGATCCTTTCTTATTGCTTTGTTCCAATGACATCTATAAATGGAATCCAAAATAACGTTAAATAATCCACACATGCATGAGGGTGTATGGAATGAGAACCAAGATAGTAGAAGTCTTTGTAAATGTTAACTTGTAGAAAGATGTAGGACCAGTTACAAAGCAGAAGGGATTACCAAAGCATTGGAAGTTTGTATTTATTAATTCCTAATAAAAGCAGGTTTCCATAAAGCACTTGTGTAGACTAACTCAGCTCTACAAGACCATGCAAGTGTACTGCAAATACTTTTGTTGTTAAACATTGCCACAAGAAATAGCACTTGAAATAAACCTATTGCTTCAGATGAGACTAGCTGAAAATACTTTCTTTGTGTAAAAAGGAGGTAGGAAAGGTGATAGAAACTGGAAACTGTGCGGTGACAGTTATAGGTGCCTATGTAAAAACGACAATTTGTGGTCATCCTCAGCCAATGATGCCCTGGAACTGACAGCTTTGATCTCAAAGCTCTAAAGGGAAGTGTCCGTGCCATTCCACAAACCAGTCAGCTCTTTCCATGCAAAAAGGGCATGCGAAACCTCTGCATTACATTTCTCACTGATGAAAATGTTTCCTGTGCATCTGTTTCGCTGTGCTGTGCTGCTTAAATAAAACTAAATGTCAAACTGCTGGCAGTTTAACAGTGTTTAACTGGTTGCTTTTTATAGTTTAAGTTAGAAACTGGATGGCTCTTTAAAACAGTTCAAGTTTTCTGAAGGCAGATCTCTAAAAGTCACTCTGCATGCAGAAATCCCTGCCTCTACTAAGGCATTCTTTATGACTGCAACAACAGTTAGACTGTTACCCAAAAAAACGGTTTCTCCTACTTCTTTTCCTGCTAATAGTGGCTGTGTAGCTGACGTTAATACAAAACCATATAAATTTTGTGACTGAAATGGCAGCTACTACTAAAAGATTTTTTTAGTGGTGAGAAATGTGTTGGGTTTTGGAGTTCTGGTGATGACCTTGTCTGTCCTTACCTGTGAATCTGAACCAATACTGTTCCAGTATATGCAGACAAAAAAGATGTTAGCGTTTGGTGATTATGATAAGTTGGCATTCCTTAACGCACACGGGTTACTGGAAGGTGCAGTGGAGTCTGTAAGAGTAGGGAGGAGAGGCAACGTAGAATTAAGAAGCAGAAAGCGAAGGTGAAGTGTTTATCTGCCAATTTTAGTTTCCAGTGTATTTAATACTTCATAATGTCTGTTGCTTGGAAACCAGTATTTTGTGCCCTTTTGCTGCTTGGCAGAAATCACTCTAATTGGCATGTTTCTGGCACTGTCACTGCTGGCAGTTTACAGCATTTTTTTTTTCAGAAGCAAAAATTTTCTTTCACATGAATGATGGCTCACATTAATTAGACAGCAGTCATGGGCAAAGACAACCATTTAAGTGTATGGATGTATGAATCATTATCTCTATTATCAATCATTGGAAAGACTGCTGTTCCCATCAACATTTCTGTCTTTCCAGGCTGTTCCTTTGAGTCTCAATCTCTTTTCTTTTTATACAAAAATATGTTTGTTTACATTTGAAATTTTGTAAGTAGAAATAGTTCACTCCTTACTGGATTTTACTATCTATCTAAACACAACAATCTACTCCTATGTATTCTGATACAAAATTACACATTATCGCTGAACGTTTGAACAAAGCTAACACTTAAATATGTTTTTCCATTATTTAGTAGTAAAACATCCTTGCTCTGTAAATGCCTTTGTGCGATAAGGAAAAACACTAGATCTTGAGGATTTTTTTTTACTTTCACATGAAAATCCTGAACTAGCAGTATTTCCTGGTAGAAGGTGTTCAGAGACCTCAGTGAAGTTCCACTTAATGAGGTTTTATCAGTAATAGGAACATAAAGTTACTACCATACATTCTCACAGGAAGAAAATGAAAAGCCCAGATGGTTTTGTTTCTTTTGAAGTTTTAGTAGTAGTTCCCCCACAGTTTCTTTGAAAATAATTTAAAGCAAAGCCTTGACACTGCACAGATTTCTTTTTCTGCCTGTTTTCAGTACAAAGCTGTCTTCTCTGTGCTACTCTGGAACTACCGTCCCCACTCACCTTTGTGCACTTCTCCAAAGACCCTGAGAGCTGGAAACCTAAATGTACCTAACCTGCAAAGAAAAAATTTATATGAAGATCAACAGAAATGGGAGTTAGGGCCTGGCACAAATGGAGGGAGGGATGTGTGTGTATGTTCTTGTGTTCTGGGTCTACTTAAAAGAGAAATTGCTGTCCTCCGTTCTTCCTAGGTTGAGAAAAACACATTTCCAGCTGAAAATAGCCAGTTGTTTTGTAGGTTGGTTTTTGTACCTCCAGGTAGCCAGATATGTTTGTGCTTCTCAATGTTAGAGAGCCTCTTCTCATTTTCAAAGGAGAGGTTCTCTCTCATTTCACAATGGAAGCATCATCTTCTATATTGTAATGTCTTTGTAGCTAACTGAAAACCACTCTGAGACATTTTTAAATATGCAGTAATACATGAATACATTCACCTGGTGACAGCTTTTACTTGTGGGATGGTATTTTGACTGTTGAAGATCCTTATTTCTTGCTGCACAAACTTCTGTGAACTTTACTCATGTCTTATTTTAACGTTATTTCTTTCATGACTTATTTTGTAGTCAGATTTCCATGTGATAATATATATTTTTCCCATTGTGCAGATCCTGGGTTTGTTTTTTGAAAATTTGAGTACAGAATATTGTATTTATCTGCAGGAGAGTAAAATGGGAGTCCACATTTGAAATAATGTGGGTATTCCAGGTTGCTTGTTTGTCTTCAACTATATGAGAGAGATGTTGATGTGGTGCTGCTTTAATTCCTTGCCAGAAGGGTTAATGGTTCAGTATGGTAAATGATCACTTATGTCTGAGTTTCTGTGGGTTAGTAACTGCATTTAATAGATTTTAATGTCATTATCAGCTGGTCTTCTGAATTTGAGATGACTAGATGTATGAATATTTAACCATTTGGTCCTTACTGTGTAATTAATTACTTAGCTATTAAATAAGACTCATAACCAGTGTGTTCCTGATTCTCCGTTGCCTTGTGTGGATATGTTTGCATCTCTAACTTGACTGTAAACAGTACCAAATCAGAATTCATAATTAATATACGTTAGTATTTACGTATTAATTGTGTGTAGTTGCAAGGTTTTTCTGTCCGCCTGCTGTTTTCAGGATATGACCTGGATGCAGAGCTCAATAGTAGGATTTGCTAGCTCAAGTTCACCACCGTGTGAACTTCACGACAGGGCTTTTGGCAGTTTCAGAAGTTGGGTAGTGTGTGCACCCTGTAATATTTCACTGAGTATGTTTTAAGTGAGAAATGCACTGATTCTCATCTACAATGAGACTGCATTACATCTCTCAGGAAAGGTTTAAATTTGGGACGTTCTGACATAGATATATTACAATACTGAATGTAAAGCACTGAAGAACTGAGTGAAATGATCAGGAGGCTCCAGTATTTACTGGTAAGAGTATGGAACAGTTTCTCAATTGGTATAAGTCAGTATCACTGTTGATAATTTACAAGAAATGCAGAATTTGCTCTCCTGTTGTTCTGTGTGTGCTTTGTAAACAAGAAAAGCTCTGTGTGCTTATGGATTTTCTTTTATCTTGGCATTTCCTGCTGTTCTGTAACTATTAGCTATTTAGGTGGTACAGCATCTTGTCAGAAAGTTAAGGGACATAAGATTATTTCAGCTGTTAGAATGCAGCAACAGCTCAAATGGAGTCTGATGTGTGTTGATGCACATCCACACAACACGGTATTTGGGGGGACTTGAATGATTAAAAGTATCCTGTTCCAACTGCAACAGCAGTGAGGACAGTAACGTTTAGTCAGTTGAAATCTGATGAGAATGCAGGTGTTAACACTTGTGCTCCTACAGGGATTACCATAGGATTTTTAATAACTTCAGGTTACCAGAACTTCCATTTTATTATATGTTCAAAAAGACAGACCCTCCAGTGCCACAGTGCCCCTGAAACTGGGAGATCTAGTTTAGTTGTGTTTTCTGTAGTTTCAAAGTTACTGCCTTCTGTGCTTTCTGTTTTATACAGAAGTTGGTTTGTAGTACTTTTTCTGCTAAAGAAAGAATGCTTTTAAGTGGTCGTGTGCATAAAATTGCACTTGTTTTTCACCTGGGAAGCCGTAGCTCGGCATTCAGTTTGTCGCTAGTGCAGTAAGTTAAGCAGTAGCCAGCTGATACTTACCTTGTGCCCCAAGAGGAGCTTTTACTGGTCTAGTAGGGAGCTGTTGCAGACACAGATTGAAATGCTTTTATGAAGGTGTGGGAAATGACATTTAAAAAGCCTGTGCTCTCAGTGGCTTTCAGAGCAATACCACATTAGTTTCATTTATGTTTACGGTTGGCTCTAAGACTCTGGAAAAGGCTAAATCCTTTCTGTATGGCAGCTGGAGCAGGAGATGTTCTGTCCTTAGCTTTCTTCGTGTAAAGGCTGTATCCATTAAGATAAGAAAATTGAATATGCTGTTTTATGAAACAGTAGGTAACAGTTGCTATGACCTGAGAAATATCTGCATAGTTAAACTGTTTCATAGACACATAGTTATTTTACTTGCAGCTCACAACATTTTTCCACTGTGATCGTAATATAATGTTTGGCCTTAGAGAGAGAGAATCAAGCTGGTATCAATAGAGTGCTGCTGCTTTGCAGCTCAGGGAATGGGACCGAGGGGCAGGAGGAGCTGATGAGACTGCATTGAACACAGTTGCTCAGTAGGGTGACAGCCAGACGGGCACCTGCCTTCTGCCCATCTTTTCAGCGGTTCTGTTCCTACTGAAGTTATACCAACTCCAGGGATTTGGCATCACGTGTTCAGGAGTGCATGTCATTTAGTAAACCATCTCCCACTGAATTTGTTTGCATGCACAGGAGATGCGAGGTTGTCAACTATAAAATTCCTTCTTGGACAAATGCATCCTTAGAATAATTCCTTTGAGTTTAGTGAAAATGACCCAGTGTACTTAAACAGGATGTAAAAAAGCCCATTGTAAATATCTAGCTTGTCTTTACCCTGATGGAACGGTTTCTGGCATTAGTATTATAACTTCCTAGTGTTTTTCTAACATCTAAATTGTAATTAAGACAAATTTATTTTTTCCTTTTATTTTTGTGAGTAATTTCTTACTCAAAGAAAGGCACCAAGAATCCCAAATCTCAGCAGTAAAAGTTCAGTTCTTCAGTGGTCTTGTATTACAATTAACTGATGACCTTGAGTTCCTGAAGGGTAATTTAGTAAGTATGTTAGTAGAAACGATGCTTGCAACTGCTTTCGTGTGTGTGTAGTACATCATTGGGTTACTCCCTTGTCCGTGTCATTGACCCTTCTATACTAATATACTCTGGTAGAGAAAATTTGAAGTGTTCCATGATGCATCATGACTACTCAGGAAACTTCTAATTTTCATGCTGATAAAGATATTAACTTAGAAAAATAGACAAATCCTTTTGTCTGAACGGCAATTGAAAATCTGTGTTGTGACTACAGTTGACTGAAGCTCAGTTACTTTAATAAATGTATTTCAAATTTCATCTCGATTACATTTGCATTTTAATTCTCATCTTCTTGTCAAATAAGCATCCCAGGTAAATTTATTAAGTTACTGTATAAACAGAGTATTGTGATGCCAGAATTTAAATGGAGAAATATGTGATGTCCTATTCCAGCAATATACTGTAAATCTATAGAGTAGAAAAGTGCATTGATCACCTCTGTATTGCAAGCTTGGATTTATTTTACTTTCTTCTGACAGGAGTCTATGAACCTTTAGGGTCATTCATGAAATCCCAGAAATAATTCTATGGAATTATGAAAGGAATTTTGGGGGGGTGGGTTTGTGTGTGGTTTTTTTGTTTGTTTGTTTGGTTTTTAAATCTCTGTTGTCATCACAGAGGGAGTGCATTATAGTTTCTTCTTTATGTTCTTCTCTTGCAGTAATATCCTGCCTCTTATCTTCAGCTCACTCACAGGCTTCACTGGCAGCTTCCAAGTTACTAATAATACAGCCCTCTGACAGCAAATGGAATTTAGCAGCTAACAGGTAGCTTCAGGGCAGTACCTGTCAGGCTGTGACAACTGAGTTAAGACAGTGAGGGGCCCAGCGGTCAATTGGCTGCTATAAATTAGAATTAGGCAGGGAGTTTTTAAACCAAGTAGTGGACAAAATGATGCTGAGTTCAAGACAACCAGTAGTTAACCTGTGCGGTGCTGAATGACGTAAGGGAAAGATCTCCCAGTTCATATTGGGGAACTGTTGTCCTTTGTTATCATATTGCAGAGGGAAATACTAATGTTGAACTCTTGAATACAGAAGAATGTGAAATCTCTATTAAAAATTGAATTGGTGGACATGTAGAGGAATTGATCAATTTGGTAGCCTGTCTTTAGTACACTGACCAACTTGTGATGATTTTTGGCAGGTCTCATATGAATTCTGTGAAACAAGGGGGAGAATACTTTCATATACTTCACCAAGAAGCACTGGAGAGGAAGAACACACTGAAGGCAGCCCAGCAGACTCAGCACACAAGATGGAGAACTGAATTCCAGCCCCCCAAATTCTCCTCTGATGCAGAGGATTCAGAGGAAGAAATAAGCACGTGAGTCAACTCAGAGGGCTTTTGGTGGTCTGAGAGCAGTGGTTTTAAAGAGTGACAATTTCCAGTTTCTGTCATTACTTGGTACTGAGGCGGAATATTACTGCTTGTGTGAACTGGATAAAGAAAATCCTTAAAATTTGAGCAGGTGTAAATTTAGCAAGCATGGGGAAAAAAAGAATGCTGGAGGTGCTGTTTAACAGGGAGGAAATTTAATCAGCAGAAGGTTGGTGAACTCAGAATGAGGTTTCATAGCCAACTCAGGACTGGTTTTCTGAGGAGAAAAGGAGGAGGCCTGGTGAGAGCTTGAAAGATACTGAACAGAATTTGAGAGGCACATCTTGAAATTTTGGTGCCGTGTGTGTGTAATCCCAGTGACACCATTGGTGTGATATCAACACAAACAAATGAAATAGACTGTAAGTAGTATCTCAGCCACCTTTTTTCATCTGCCTACACATTTGATTTCACATAAATACTTTATGAACTCTAAATATGGTGTTAGTTGTATTTACATATTTATACTACTACTTATTAGCAATTAAGTATCTTAAAACATATTAGAAATAACAAATAATTATATATCCTCATGAACATAAGTATCAGGAGTATAATATTAATAAATCATAATAAATGCAGTGATTCACAATTTAGAAATACTCTTAAGTATTTTTTTTTTAATGGAAGGAGAAGAGGGAGAGTGCTGATGCGAACACCATAAACAGTTTTAATGGCTCTGCCTTCATTTCACATACTCCTCTTTAACTTTAGTCTTGTCCTTTCCCACAGTTGTTCTCTGAGGAAACCTGGGAAGAAGGAAAAAAAGATAACCTTACACTCTTTCACTCCTGTTTATACCAGTGTCTTGATTTCAAACCTCCCTGGAGCAAAAAGGTATAGTTGAAGGCAGATTTATGTCTTATCCTCCTTGATATAAACAGAATTCAAAGTGACACAAACTTGTAACATACATACCTAGAGCTGGTAAACACGTATCCTGAGAATTGCAGGAGTTTACAGTAAGGTAGTTTGTCTTTACTCATAGCAGCTGGTAATTTCTAATTTTAAAGGATTGAATTCTATGAGTTACTGAAAACTCTGTAGGTGTGCATGTACACAAACACGTCATTTGCCTTGCTGATCTTGACTTAGCAAATTCTAAGCTGTGTAAAATTTGATTGTGTGGTTTAGCTTTCAAGATGAAGCTCAGTTTAAGGAAAAGCTGTCAAAATTTAATTTGCCTACTTAAAAAAAGAAAAAAGTAGGCCTATGAAAGAGAGGGAGAAGGCATTGTGTACCGTGTACGCTTCTAAGTATTTTGTGTTAGTGACTGAAACAAAATATCTGTACCGTTCTCAGTTCACTGACCCAGTTGCTCACCAAAAGTGTCTTTATATGTTTATATTTGCATGTAGAATATGCTAAAGTGCCAAGGATAATCTTAGTTCAGAAAAAGATGAGTCCAACATTTTAGACTCTCACACTGCTTTTTCTTAATGCAAAACTTAGAAGCTACTGTAGAATTCAAAAGCTGTAAGAATCCATATCACAGAGGGATAAATGCTGGAACTCTCATAGGTGTGAAAGCGCTGAGCATGTCACCAAGATTACTCCATTGAAAATTTCATATCCAAAACTATGCTTTCAGGATTCAGAGTTATGTATCGATATTACAAAAGTCTTGAGAGGTGTCTGGAACTCATTGGGACAATGAAAAAAATCTGCTACAGAAATGCTTAGATTTACCTATTTCTGCCAACACAGTGCCAGTTTGACTGTTTCCATGACTCTCTAGTACAACATATTTGTTTCTCTTTGCAGTGAACATCTTTTCCGACAGCTCTGTGCCATACACTGGCTTTTGGAAGCTTTGACTCTTGAATCCAATGGTTCAATGCATTCTATATTCACCTGTTGGAATTCAACGTATGTGCATAATGTGTGATAGTAGGTGGAATGAGGAGTTTCGGATCTTTTGTCCTTTATATGCTGCTGTTTCTCTTCTTTGAAGTAATAATTATTTGAATGAGAACTTACTAATTCTGTGCCATTCAACATAAACAAATTTTACATTGACTTTGCCTCTGTGCAGTCAGCAGGAAGTCGTACAGTCAAATCAGTAGCACAGCATGGTCCTCTGTTACTGTAAGTTGTAGAGTTAGGAGAAAACACTGAGCTATCCCAGCCAAATTCAGTTGTTTTCTTTCCTTTTATTTTTCTGGTTAATAATTATGCAAATTAAATACATGTAGTAATATATGTATGTATATTCTCATAGCCTTCCCTTAGAGGGTTATCCCAGTGAACTCAACAGGAGTTCAGATGCATTACAATTACAGAACACAGCCAGCTATTCAGTGATATTTAGTGGCTGGTTTTAATCTATCAGTTACGTATGACGGGTACTTGTAAAAGACACGTTGCTTCTGAACTTCTATACTGTTAAAGTAAATGTTCATCTAAGTCCTCCACCTTTTTAGTCAATTAATCACATTGACATAACATGTATTTAAATTATTCTTGAGTGTTTGAAAAAAACGGTGGGCAGTTTATACTCTGATTTTCAAGACAGAGCTTTTCAAAGCTGTTCTGTTTTCTCTGCATGTTCTCAGTGAAGACAAATGGTGCCTATGTGTAACAGAGGTGGCAGAGTAGCATTATATAGAATTGCCTGATAAATTGGAGAGGAGAATGAGCCCAGTGTGTATTGTGGATGGATATTTTACCCCTTTACATATGAGAATCAACCAATAGACTGGAATAAGAGAAACACAGATACAGGCTTAGAGCAGAGTTTAAATGCGTAAGGGTCTGGATTAATTTCCAGGTTGGGAAGTAGCACAATCTCTTGTGTACTTTCTTCTGCTCTCTGCTGCTGTCTCTAACCACCACTCCTCTCCCTCACGGAATCAGGGAATTGTCGGAGTTGGCAGGGACCTCCAGAGACCATCCCGTCCCACTCCCCTGCTGAAGCAGGATTGCCCAGAGCAATCCCTCAGGGCTGCATCCAGGGGGCTTGAAGTTCTTCAGAGAAGGGGACTCCACACCCTCCCTGGGCAGCCTCTGCCAGGGCTCTGACACCCTCACCACAAAGAAGGTTCTCCTCAGATTTGACTGGAACTTTCCATGTTCCAGCTTGTGCCCGTTGCCCCTCATCCTGTCACTGGGAACCACTGAGAAGAGTCCAGCGCCATCCTCCGTGGGTGTCATCTGAACTGATCTGTATACACGCATACTTCATTACACAATAACTATGAAGAATTAGACTTACATTTAGATCATATAGTCTCTGTTAGTACTAAGAGATTTAATTTTTTAAATATGGCAACAGAAGCAAGCTTAGAACTCTAATCTGCTTTGTAAAACCTTTGATTAGATGTGGTCTGAGTGATAAATTAGGCTGCCTCAGCAGTGACCCATTATACCACAGCTGCAAGGACTGCAGCTTCCACCTTAACCTTTGTCAACACAGTGTAATGTTTACATTTTTGGACCAATAAAGGCCTTAATTTAGCCAATAGCTAAAAAAATCAAACTTGTATGGACCTGTTATAATTCTGTCCATTAAATCTTCCTATATGGGACAAAATTCTTCAGTATTTGCACAGAGGAAGTTGAGAGCATAATCTGACCCAGTACATGCGTGATAGTGTGTAGAATGACTGTGCTTTGTTTAGGTCATTCTTCACTTATGACTATAACTTACTTATGGCTTATACACCTTGCGTTGCCCTTCCATCTCTGATAAGCAAAGATATAGTAGCAGTTAACCATCGTTTACTCTCCCGCTTACTGAATTTTTTAAAAGAACTCTTGGAATGCAAGGCTCTCAAAATGGAAAACTAATTAAATTGTTTTCACTTAGGGACCCTGGTGGCTGTAAAAAAACAGCAAAAGAAATCGAAGAGGAAAAGTCAGCAAAGAACATGTGGGAGATCTATATTACAAACACAAAGGTAACTTCATTGTTAATTTCTGCTTTGGGACGTAATCCAACTTTTCAAGTGTTTGTTTTGTTGCTTAATTGAACTCCCTGATACCACGTTTTATGCTCTGGGCCTTGTGACTGCAGAGTACTTGTCTGTCTAGGTTTTGAAGAATAACAGTTTGATCCTAGGTAATAGGAAGAGCAGTATGTAGCTGATTGAAGTTTTGATTGGTCTTGGTGATAAGTACTGATGTGGGAAGAAAGAAAAATTCAGCTAAAACATAACTAGCTTGTTGTTTGCTTTTGCCTCCTTTTTATCACCCAGAGTCAGATAGAAGTACTTGTTGACACAAATAGGTCTTTTTCAGTGAAATGGGGATTTCAGACTGGTATCCTGGAGACCTTATTCTAGTAAGTTCCAGTCATGATTTGTTTGATTACCTTTTCACACAGAATTTAAAGCTAAATTTGGAGACAAATTCCAAATGTTGAGGCCTTTAAAGAAAGCAGGATTCATTCATCACATTCAAAGCAAAGCCAAGGAAAGGACAGAATGAGCGATTCAGATGAAAACCTTTTAAAAGAGAGCGAAAGTTAATATTTTAGAGGAAATTAAACACTGGAAAATTATCTGTAACTCTTGGTAACTGTTTTACGATCTTTCTGAAACCACAGAAAGACTTAATTTTTGAAACTGCTGAGGTGATTGGAGAAAAATGAAGGGAGAATGACTGATGCTCAGGCGTGTAACTAGGAGAACTCAATAAAGAATCAGTGGGTTTCTCACTCTGTAGCACATCTTACATTTTGATCTTCAGCAGTTTGCTTAAGCTTTTACTTCCTTGCTCTGCCCCCTATAAGGCTAAATTAAACAAGTTTTGTGGAGTGCTTTTAGAACCCCAGGTGAGGCACTCTTAGAAATATGAGCTGTTGTTACATGCAGGCTATTTTATCTTGTTGTTTTTCAACACCTGCAGCTTGTACCTTCATGACATAATTAAAATGATTCAATACAAGATTGTGATTTCTGTTGGGCAATAAGCAGCAAAAGTTATGGAACTTCTAAAAGGCAAAGATCGTGGTTTTATGCAAATACTCTTCCTGCTGTTAGCAAACAGAGGGCAAGTCAGCAAGTCACATAAATAACAAGAACTGGGTCTAAGTAGGAGGCTTTCTGATTTTTCCATAAAGTCTTACCAAGTCAGGGCCAAATGAACACAAGCAGAAGAAATGAAAGTACATGTCAGTCTTGATGTGTCTTTTAGCATTTGCATTGGTGAGGTTTTTATGTCTTCTTCTCCCTGAATTAATGGCAATTTCCTTTCTGTTGTTGACGCTACTATTACTTGCAGACTGCTTTTTATATTTGATATGAAACTTCTAGTGAACCTATTCAGGGACATTTGTTTTATTATACGTGTTGTTCTCATTATCAAACTTGCAGAATTCGACCTGCTTTCAGACTTGAGTTTTACTTTCCTGATACAAGATACTCATTTACCAGGTTACTGGGTGTTGGAAGGAGCCTTGAACGTTAGCAAACCACTGACCCATTATTCCCTATGCATGAGAAGCTTGCTCTATTAACAGCTCTCTCTTCAGCTGCAGTGTTACTTGTTTACAAATGAGCTTGGTACCTTGGCATGAGTGCTTTAGCAGAGGAGTATTGAAGAAAGATAACAAAACAAAGAACATCCTACTCAAGATGTCACTAGTTTGTTTGAAATTGGTGGAGAAAAATCTATGAGGTTAGAGGAGGACCAGAAGGATCTAATGTTGGAAGTAGTTGTAGAAATATGATTCTTTGTTGTCAAATTGCTAGAGAAACTCTGTCCTTTCTACTTATTTTTTCTTCTATATACAGAAATACACCTGGAAAGCACGAATCGGTGCACTTAGCAGGAAGATAACCAAGGTGTCTATTCCGAGCATCGTACAGCTTAGCCGTCAGTCATCTCCATGTAGTCAAACCCCTGCTGGCAGTGAACCTTCCTCTGTACCTTTCTCTGAAGACAAGATTAATGTAGCTTCATCTGATGTTATGAGTGAGTCAGCACAAGCTAAAGAACAACAATCTCTTTTCCCCCGTAAGTTACTTTTCTTGACTACCACTATCAAATGGATTTGCTTTCAATGTTACGAATGAGAACCTATGTCAAAGACACTGCTAGATGTACCAATCTATTTCTCTTCAGACACATGGAACCCTGAATTTGGGACTTTTCTTTGGCACTGATCAACATATTTTCAATTGATATATAGTTGTTAGATCCCTGCAAAACAGATAAATATTAGTGCCCCATTCTATAGATAATTAACTAAGGCACAGAAGTCAAGGTCAAGTGAAATGACTACATTTTTCTATGCTGTTTTTCTCTTTTCTAATTAATACCTGACTAGAGGTATTAATACCTGACCTCACCGGCTAGAGAGGTTAATATTTCAAAAATATTATGGATCTAGACAAGCTTGAATATTTGTTTTCCCAATTTCTCCAGATGGGAAATTGGAACAGGTTCTAATGCTACAAAATGGAGCGTGGAAAGGCATTGTTCTTTCTGTTTCCATTGTCCAGCCAAAAAGAGAAGCTCTATCTTTGCGATATTAACCCTGGTTTGCTTTCTGTCATCTTCTCCCAAATTTGCCAACAGGATTGCTGCTTTCAGACTGGCTTTAGACAACTCAACTGACCCTGGAGAAAACATAAAATGCAGCCTCTGCTTTGTATGGGGCTTTTCCCCCAAAGCACTGCGATCTGCAGTGTAGATGGGTTTCAGATATCCAGCTACTCAATTTGCCGAAATGGTAACCATAAATAGAAAGGACTGGGCTCTTCTAAGAAGAGCTCTGATCCTGCCTGCCAAGAACAGATGAGATTTGTGCTCTGCCATAGCTCAGTTTGAGTAGAGGCTTCCTAATTTTGTTCCAGACTCTGGGGCTTCAGCCTTTGCATTCAAACTGCTCTAGAAGGTCCAGTGGTGTAGCCAGCATCTGACAGGCTTACAGTTTGAGACGAGTAAGGGTCACAGTGGAACCATCAGTAGAACCAGTCAGTGCTAGACCTTAGAAATTTCTGACTGGGACCTTGGTACTCTTGAAACTCACCTGGCTACTGCTAGTTGAGCATCTTCATTATAGGCATGATTCTTAAAATTTTAGCCCATTAGCTGGTGCCCAGCAACTTGTTTCATCCCTATCTTACATTTATAAATTCACAGTGTGGCATTCTGTACTTGTAACAAGTATAAATAGTTTGTGCTGTTATTTAACAGTCAACATTGAGCAGCCATTTTCTGTTACATTTTACGTGGTGCTTCACAAAAATGTTGGAAAGAGGACCTTTTCAATTTGGGAATTAGAACTTCAAGGTGTTGAGTGCTCAGTAAAATATTAGGTATTACCATGTAGGGCATATTGAGCACCTCAAAGGACGACTTAGAATTTGACAACTAATACCAGGATTTTTAGTAACAAGCATGACAGTTGTGGTTTTTAGTGACTGAGTGATTAGAGGGAATAGCGCATAGAAGATGGCCCTCTCAGTCAGGGCTTTGGCATCCAAGTAGGAATGAAACAGTAGTGGGAAAAAAACAAAAGATGTCAATTTGAAGGAAAAACCAGTGAGTTAAACTGGCTTTCCAGGTATTCAAGGGAAGAGGAGAATATGAGCATTCACATTACAGTTGGAAGGTAGAAAAAATGAAGAGCGTTATTATTAGTGAGAGAGATCTGCTCAATGGAATGGTAGATAATCTGGAAACTATAGCAAATGAAGGGCTACTTGAGGATGTGTCTTAGATTTTAGTGGATGCTGATAAGGAGACACAGATAACTAGATACCTGTTGAAGTTAAACATACTAAATTCTGTATGACATTTAAAAGAAGAATGGCAGAGTGACAAAATAGACTTAGAAATTCAGAAGACTTGACAGTTATGCCAGCAGAATGCCAGCAGCACGGTACAGGAACTGAAATACTTTTTTGCCTATTTTTTTCAAATCTACCTGTTTTTCTAATACACTATTTTTATAAGCATCTGATTTAGTATATTCTACTTGATGGTGGTTTTTTTTTCACAGCTGAAAGACCAAAGCTTATGTTTTAAAAAGTGATTAATCAATTGGGTGCATTCATATTTGGGTACCTGTGTTAAAACCTCCTTTAAAAGCTACGCTTTTTTTGAAGAAACTTTAATTTTTAAAAATACTAAATAGCAGGTTTCTCTAGGATATCTCGTTCAGGCCAGCATATATGGTATCCTCTCTGCAAGGAAGAGAGGAACGCACTATTGAGTTGGCATGTTTTTATAGATATATATTTATATTTTTTTTATCAGCCCTACAGAAAGTCAACCAGATAACACATGGAGGAGGATCAAAAGATGTCCATAAACAAGATGCTCTGGTTAAGAAGACTAGAGTGCAGTGGTATGTTACCTGAATGACTAGGAGAAACAACTCATCAGGACAGAGCTGATGCTTTTTATTTCTTTCTTTTATTTGTTTTTGTTTTGTTTTGTTGCTTTTTTTTCTCCTGAGCAACTGAATTCAGCATTCAGTGAATTCAGATGACATTTATGTTTTTTGGCACAGGTGGCAGAATAACACATTTTATGGCTCTGCAAGCAGCATGTGTTCTCCGGAAGATACCCCATGAGTCTTGCCTTTGCAAACAGAACAGACCTTATGCTCCAGCAGCTTTGTAGAAGAAGCGATATTCTGTCTTATTCCTGTAGAATTGTTTCTATTTCTACCATTGCTTTTTCATTAGTCTCTCTGTAACATTTCCACTAAGCTTTTATTAGATGCATTCTCTCATTACTCAGTTCTGCAGTGGTTTCCACAGCTGTAAAATCAACATGACAAACCGTTCCTACAATTAGACTTTACTGGAGCATTTATTTTCCCTTGATTTGAGGTCAAGAGAAATAAATTTTGTACCTGGGTATCTTCAGCGAGTCTGTAATATTAAGAATGTTTTATCAGCACCTGTAGAACTCTACACTATTTTAAACCTTGTTGTGTCTTACAGTTTGTTGCCAGTGGCTCAGAAGAATTACGGGGTAAAAATGCCATTCATTAAGGACCAAGAGAGTGTAATATCAAGGAAGCAGAGACCCAGAAGGGAGAGGTGAGGGTACAAATCTGTTTTTGAAGCACACTATGTGGTTTATGAATTCAGCTCTGTTTGTGGGAAGCATTTGGCATGCAAATGTCAGGGAACATTTTATTGCACGAGGCCCGAGCAGGCCAGTGAAACCTTGCAGCACACTACATTTCAGTGCAGTGCAAAGGCACTTTCCTGTGACTGCAATGAAAGATGGTACAAATCCAAATTACAACTTTGTTTATTCATAAATTTATTTCGTAAGTTTGATGAATTAAAAAAAAACTTGTAAATTATATTAAATTTGGATATTTACTGAGAATAAGGGGATCTCAAAATTTAATGTGGGCTGAGTGACACAGGTGCTTACCATAAAATGGTTACCAGAAGATGTTAATTTGAGTTTTCTGTGTTGTTTTACTTGTAGCTGCCATATCAGCTCTTTCATTAAAAGCAAATCTAACTTGGGTGCCAATATGAGGCAAAAATTCACAGCAATACATGAAGAAGCAGCCTGTTGTTTACATGATACTCTAGAGAACCTTGACAGGTAGGAAGAGACTGTTTTCTGTGTATTAAAATACCACACACCTTGCTTCTGACCAAATTTAAGCCTTTTAAAGATGCATTTATATAGATTCATATTAAAATAAGAATATAGGGATGATGACAGTAAGTTT
Source organism: Thinocorus orbignyianus (assembly GCA_013400375.1). Classification (NCBI taxonomy): domain Eukaryota; kingdom Metazoa; phylum Chordata; class Aves; order Ciconiiformes; family Thinocoridae; genus Thinocorus; species Thinocorus orbignyianus. Next base: position 419,137 of record VXBW01002231.1, read on the forward strand.
TATGACTGACTGTGTACAGAAAAATATATTACAAGTTAAATATTCACAGCACTTTTTGGGATATCTCTGAATGACTTTTCTGGAAACAGTTTTGCTAAAAACATTGGATATATTTACTTTAGACATCATAGTTCTTTTCACCCAAAGACAGAATAAGTTTGGTCACATACAGTCTACATCGCTGTCTTGTGTTTTCAGTTCAGAGATCACTGTATTGTTTTTCAGTGTTACTTTGACTTTGACAGTTGCAATGTCCTCTCTCAAGGTCTTTTCCCACATCAGTGACATTTCTTACCTTGTTGACCAGCCTGTCATTCTTTTCGTTTCACCCAGAAACATTCATCTGTGATGTCTGTGCATATTCTTTTGTTTCAGTAAGCATCAGACCTGAGATCCTTCTCTACATTGCTGTTCTGAAGGGTGTTATAGGCACAGTTTTCTTTCCCCTCTCTCACTTCTTCCTTCTTTCCATTCTTCTGTTCCTTTTTATACTTTAATCTTTTGTCCCCAGAGCTTTCCTTGTCTGGAGCTGGGTCCTTGTTGTCCCTAAGCAGCTACTGTGACTGCATAAGGAACTAGTCCTTCCACACCGCAGGGTGCTGGAATGATAAGTCAGATGGAAACTTAACTACTTGCATCTATTTTACCATTCTCCATACAAATGTATTCTGTTTGACCAGCATTTGAAGATGAAACCTCAGTTTGCCAGGGTATAGTAATTTACTGGAAAATAAAACAGCTGTTTATTTTTTATAACACAGTAATATTATGTTTTTAGATGTGCATACAAGCCCAATTTCTGGGTCAAGATTCTAGCTCAGGTCACTCTATTCCACCTCTCTTCTGTTATGTTTTAAATAATATTTTACCTTAAATCACTGTACAGTATTCTGTTCATTTTCAAGCAGTGGATACCTGATAGAAAACAGAGGTTGAATTTCACTTTAAATTTTTTTATTCTGAAATTTGTTTCTTAAGTACGGCCTGGAGGTGATATAAAAGGTTAAACACTTTTTAATATGTCTGTGGAAATATGAATGTATTCAGAACATTGCAAGAGCAAAAATTATTGTTGTCCACAGACTGAATATGCAATGTGTTTTTCACATTTATTGTTTTCTGCCTTCCTCAGTATCTTTCCAGCTGACTATGCAGAAGTGATCATGTTTAAAACATAGCTTAAACTTTTATGGTTTGGGGTTTTTTTGTAGGGACCAGGAAGAGCGATGTCGTAAAAAATACCATGCGTTGAAACAATTGACGTATTTCAGAAAAGACATGGAAAGAATAAGACAGCTGGGCATGAGAGCCAAAAGAGAGTGTGGTGAAGATAAACTGAATTGGTAAGGAGACACAGAAACCCTCAGTTTAAAAGAGGTGGTCAGTGTCCCAGAGTTTGGTCTTTAGTACAAAAAAACTTTTTTCTTTTTTTTTTTTTTTCCTCCCCAAACCTAAGTATCACTAGAAACCATTAAATCAGTTGCTGGAAATGCAGGCTTTTCTAACTGGTAGCAACAAAAATACAGATATGATGGTCTCTAGGAGCAGATCTCAGCCTGCTCAGCAAATAGGCTAATTGGAAATGGTAAGAAAGGGGATATTGAAGAATTTCTATCCGGTGATATTGGGCAAAAAGCACCCCATCCTTGCATTCACACACCCTCCCCAGCATGCAGCTTTATAGGAGACTTCTTCCACCAGGAAGTATATAAAACATGCTGTAACATGAGGACAAGGGAGGTTGTATAAGTGTACATGGGTTGGATTCAGAGCTTCTTACTGAACTGAATATTCACAGTCCTAAAACTGACGGCAAAGGAGACTTTGACTCTAGCTGTCCATCCATGTTAAAAAGAAAAGTGTTTCCTTGACAGTCTTTGAACTGCACATGGATAGTACTGCGGCACTTACAAGAGCAAGTAGAGTAATCACCTAAATGATTCCCAGTGCAGCAATTCTGCAGATTACTAGTGTTTTATGTTTGAAAGGATATTAGCTGTATCCAGTGATCAGCTTTCAGATACACACTAGAAATAGCCTACCAGAGACCTCAGCAAGCTCACAACGTGTTCCCTGCTGCCCTGTCTGTGAGATCTCCTTGGACAGGGCATTACAGAGTATGCAAACTGCATGGAATGGGTTTTTTTTCAGCCTGCCCTATTTTGCTCTCCTTGCTAGTAAGCCTTCTGTCCTTCATAATTTGAAATAATTAGGAGTCCATTTCTAATTTTGGGTCCAAAATGCAGGTGGCCCAGGACACGTTAGGAACACATTAGTCATACATTAATGAATAAACCTGGTTTTGGGCTATCTAGCAGAACTCTGGTTTTAATTGTCAGACATACGTGCTCTAGCTGTCCCCAAAAAATTTAAGATCTGGCATATAAATAAGCCCTGAAACTGGAGTGGATGGGGTCTTGCTTTTACACTTAGAGTTCTCCTAGAAGAATCCTTAATTGGAGATTATACCAAAATGGCTTTTTCCTTTTCCCCCTGTGCAAGGATAGCACTGCAAGTTCGTTGTTGCTTCATATGACAATGGTGCTTCCATAGTGAGGAGGGTGACTTGCTTTGACTACGCGAGCAGAGTTAGATGAAGAAAGCGTTCTGCTCCAGGCTCCTTCTGCAAAGTGCTGTCTGTGAGGGGTCTGAAGAGTGAAATCTCTGACAAGGCTAGGCAACCCCCTTGTGGAAACACAAGTCATGATAGAGAAACAGCTTTCACCATACCACTTCCTTCTTTTACGTTAGGGCTGCTTTTCCCCATACTTTTGCAAACACTGCCTTGCCCAGAGAGCTGAATCACAACAGGAACACTTTACAAGCATATGTTGTCAGTCTAGTTGTCTTATATATCTCATGAAGTGAGGAAAAAACCAAAAATAATATAGAATATGAACAGTGCAATAGAAGACTACGCTAAACATAGCTTCCTTTCTCAAATAAAATATCTTAATGCACAGATGGGTTATAAAAGGGCTGCGTGTGCCATGATTACAGTAACCTGGGTAATCTAGCCAGCCATAACAGGGAGTTGACTACACCAGCAGTGTACTACTTTATTGTAAAATTGGTCCCAGCAAAGATGAGAACCTATGTGTTTTCTTTTTTACTGGTTTAAGGAGAAAATTCCTCACCTCTCTCCAGCTGTCCTAGTAACACATATCCTAAAGTGGTGGGAGGCAACACTCTCTGCTGATGTGTTGCCAAATCCTCAGCCCTTTGCAATGAAAGCTGCAGCAGACCCCAGTCATGCACAGGCTAGAAAGGTTTGGAACATCAGTCTCCAGGACTGCAGAATTTATACAGAACATTAAAAAAAAAAAAGTCAGTCTTTTCACAAGAGTTTTATTTTTATTGTAATATAGAATTCTCCTTCTGAATCTCTGCATTCGGAGTGAAGTAGTAAAGACCGCATGTTACAGTGCACTTACATCATGAGTTTTACGACAGCACAGGGAGAGAGAAGAATGATGGTAGCACAGGGAAAAGGGATAGTAAAGAGAATCAGAAAGTGTGTCAGATCAGGCACTGATTGCACTGGAAAATCCATAGAGGCTAAACAAAATAAATAGGAAAAAGATGAAGAGGACAAATCTGTAGTAAAATGGAAACATTTGTTAGGATTTTATTATTTTCTTACATACCCAAGTTTGTCATCCAAAATTTAAATTAACAATGAAGAAGCATCTATTTTAATGCCCTGCAAAGGGAATTGGTGCACAAGTCCAATAAAGTAAAGATCTTTCACATTATTCGCTCAAGAGTTACACTGAGTGTTGCATTCCCCAAAGAGCCATTTTTTTCTGTAGAAGTTATGGAGGCGGTGAAGTGGCAGAAATGCCAGGCAAACCCAGAGTTATTAATCATGTTCCCATGGCTTCTCTTTTATTGCTTCTCTTCTTTCTGCTAAAGGTTTCCTGTATTGCTTGCCAGACTCCCAGAGTCTGTGAAGAGTGACCGTAATGTACAGAAAATCTTGAAGAAACTGGAAAAATATGGCAAGATTCCTGACTTGAAAATTCATCCAGACACCTTTCTTAAGGCTCTGGCTGACCTACAGGTGTGGGAGCTGTGTTCTCCAGAAATTGCTGCAGCTGTGGAGGTGAAATAAGTCCAGTCCTTGATTCTCTGTGTGATGAAGGTGGGAAGAGCAGGCACCATTCTTGCAGTGGAAGGTTACCAGATTAAATTATTTAGGATCTCACTAAACGGAGATGCTACTATTCACCTTTTACAAGGCACTTTGAACTCGTCGAAAGAAAGATGTTGTGACAGGCATTGGATTATTAATCGGTATCATCTTAATATGATGTCATTGTTGATTTACTTACCACCACAGTGAAAGTGACATCTGTCATAAATTGTTAGGATACTTGAAGAGAAATATTAACTTCCTATGCCCTGAAAAGCCCTGTTATTCCCAGTAGTTATGTCTATGAGCTATTGAAGTAAGGTATTACATCACTGATCCAGCATCTCAGCAGATACCTTTGTTTTACTTCAGCAGCATTAAAAAAAATCTGCTTCTCAAGATGTTGAGTTGCGCTCAATTCTTGTAGTGGTAGAGGCAATTGGCAGAAGAGGAAGGACACAAGAAAAGAAAAAGAATACATTTAGAATGTTTGTCGCTGTGTAGTCTAACAAGGTAACAAACTTACAAAAAAACCCAAAACCTGGCAATGATGCCACCTTGTGTATTCTGTTCTCATCACAGTTATTTCCCCTAATTGCAAGACCAACAGAAATCTCTGAGAGGCAGCAGGTTACTGTGCATCTTGCGTATATTGAGTGTTATCTTACCTTAAAAAGGCAAAGATTTAGAGATTTAGCACCCAACATGTTGAGATCAGACAGCTACTATTTTCTTGATGTCTTATAAAAATAACCATTTTGCCTCTGCCCTAATTAGCGTAGTCACTAACCAGAGAGGCAGCCTTGCCTCGATGTTCAATATATAAGCCTCTTTCGCTTACTGTTTTCAGATCAATTTCTTTGCTGTATCCATTCTGTTCTCTTTGCATTTTGATCCCTCATATTAGTGCAACAGTAATAGAGCAAAACGTGAGCATAGTTGAATCTTCCATCTGTTTATTTATACATCTTTCAAAATAGCCAGAGAGGAAGGAGGATCCTGGTGCTTCTTCTGACTGGAATAGGTAAAGGAAACTGTCGTATTTTAGGGGCAAGAAGAGCATCCCTGAGAATGAGCTAGCTAACACTGACAGATATTCCAGTTAAAGTTCTTATTTAATTTCAAGTTGCTTTAATGCGTGAACTGCAATGGTAGGTAGAAGACAGCTGCAAATTTAAAACACAAAAACTTGACTTGGAAGGAGTCAGGATATAAATTGAAATGAAGATTCTAGAGTTTTCTTTTTGATTCATTTTAGAGCATATCCAGCTGTTCTGAAAGCTGCATTAAAATGTTTTGGTGATATGAAACACTATATTAACTGTTTGCAGAAGCCATTATATTTGTTCTGTTGTCACAATGGTCATATTTTCCCACATAATCTCTCATATGCATAAATCAAAAGCTCAGGAAAGGACCTTTTTCTGTTCCAGTTTGTACGTGAAAATATTGTGCAGATGCCAGAAGAGGATTTCAGCGAATGGCTTCAGGCAAGAGTAGCCCCTCACAGTGCACAGTCCCCCACTTCTTAAACAAACAAACAGATGAGATGGTTTTCCAGCTACAGCTGTCTTCAAGCAGAACACTACTGACGGTTCTTCTTCAAGGAAGACTAGGGAAGGGGAGGTAACTTCAGGGAGTTCCACTGGCCACTCTTGCTCACCTGAAATTTGTCCCTCTACCGTCCTCCGCTGGCTGCACTCAGCCATAGAAAATAAAAGCTAAATATTGTTGCGCGTTTCCTGTACAATGTCTTGGGCTTACCATCAAATTTCAATCTCATCTAATCATATAGGGTGAAGACTGAGTTTCTAATCACAAGTCAGGTCATTTTTTCAGACGTTCCTCTTGCAATACATACAGTATAACAAGCATCTACTCAGTATGGATATAGTGATTGCCATAAACAAGTAGCATTGTCTCTGTTTGCTCTTCATTTTAACTCTCCTTTATAAAAGTTATCCCAAGCACAGAGTAGTTGTGAGCTTTGAGACAACTGAGGGGTTTTGCCATTAATTCTTTCTTTGTAATGCAGCTCTTTTAATTTTCCAATTATTTTATTCTGTAGTTATTCTTACCGTATTAAAATCAATACTGAAAAACCAAGCATCCTTAGATGCATTTCTCAGATTTTCACCTGAAGATATGTTTTCCTCTGGATTACCTTAGCATACATTTGCCATTGCTCTGCTGGGTAAGACAGTAGAATGACACCCCTGAACTCACAAGTGATAAGTATGTGACCTTTGTGAACCTCTCTGGGCTTAACTGTATTTCATAGTGGGTCACAGCTGCTGCGTGATGGAGTCAGTGACTCAGTGACCTTTTAAGATGATGATCTTAATGAGTTGCCTGTCAAAGTTTCCAGAGAACCCCAGAACCTACTGGGGTGAAATGCTGTTGACCTTCAGGTGCAATAAGGGGAAACAAGGCCAGCTTAGAGTCCAGGTGAGTACAGTGACCACTGATGTGTAATATATTATTGATTAATGGCCTTAATTTGTCCCCTCTTCATTATCAAGAGAGAAATGTTTTTCAGGAAAAGAGCCAAGAACACAGATTTCTTTGACTTAGAGCCATCAGAGAAAAGTAAGCTGAGGTATATGAGCCATCCTGCCAAAATCAAAACTGTATACCAGCCGACTGTGTGACCTAATGTGTCTGCCTGCATGTAAGATGAGTTGATTGGGCCAAGTGTAATTAGCTAATGTCTGAACAGCTCTTTGAGGTCTCAAATCAGGATGCCAGTGCTAAACAGTAGGGTCTCTAATGTTTTTGTGGGATTATGAAATATGTTATGTATGATTCTGTTTGACAATGGTATTGCCACCAGTTAACAATAGGGACTCCTCCTATAGAAAGAAAATAGATCCTCTTTTCTCCTCCTCTGGCACCAGCCTAATGAAAACTGTTCTGCTGCTTGTACACTGAGGTGGAGAAGAGCTCCTCTGGAGCAAAGTTGCAGTTTCTCTTTTCCTGCTTCCTGACAAAGTTACAGTTCCCTCACACAAGATCCTCAGCCCTCTTCGAGTCTTTGTATGCCAATATAAAGGACTGAAACAATACGAAGAGGTTAGAAATCCAGAATCAGATAAGAAAAGACTTGGAGCTCTTTAAACTTTTGTGTTTTTTTTTTCCTGCAGATATCTTGGACTCTCATGAATACTCCCATGAGCACCTCACAGTCTTTGACTTGCTGCTTCGGCAGACCCTTGCAAGGTGTGTTCAAAGTAATCCATTTAATACATTGGAGATGGAGGTACCAAGAGTCCAAGTGATTTCCTAAAGGTCAAGAGAGCGTGTGGCAGAGCTGCTGGGTTAGTGTTCTGTCCACTCATCTTTCCTCCCATTTTGTTCTGGTATTTTACAATTTCAGCTCATGGGCCAGATATTCATAAATTGAATTAGCCAAAACAAATCTTGCAAGCTTGGGTTGGTCACTTGCTTCATGCACTGGAGGGACATTTTAGGGATTCAGACACTGAACTCACAGACAGAGAACCTTAATCTTGTTTCCTGCTGCCTGGAGTGTTCCAAGTGTCATCTAAACCCCACCCTCCTCAGATTACATCTCTGGGAAACTGAAATAAGAACACTTTCCTGGGTCTGACTAGTAGCAGGGCAGGAAGTTACTGTTGCATGAGAATGGCTTGAGTATTAGGCTGATAAGTGTTACAGGAAAACTCATCAATTGAAGTAATAAGTAGTGCCTTTTTCACCATTTACCCTTCCCTTCCACTTCGTAATGGTTCTAAAATTGCCATCTCTACTCTCTTTTTTCATAGGAAAGATTTCATCATGGTAGAAAAGAAACCAACCATCTGATTATATTAACAACAGTACTCCCGCTGTGTTTTATATTGGACATAAAAAGCAGCATCTTATAAATAGGGATGATAAAATAAACATCTCTGTCTTGCTTGGAGACAGGCTGTTTTATTCTAAATAAATGTCTCGATCATTATATGTGCATTCAGAAATCGAGGTACGTCTTTCTAATTGGAATTTCAGCTTTATGTATCACCACTCTATTCCGCTGTCTTGTAAATTGATTGCACTATGTCAGCATGTTAAAGAGATGCAACTATATTTGGCCTCGCACATTAATAACAGCAATTCACTTTGCTAAGTTCTAATAAATATCGCTGTAGTAGCACTGCAGAAGACAAAAGCTCAGGTTAACAACCCCCAGGATATTTGGGACCAGCTCAGATCCTATTAAGATCAATGGAAAGGTTCTTACTGATCCTGCTGAATATTGATTACTGTAAAATTAGAATAGTTTGTTGTGACAAGTGCAAAGGCTGATCTTGTAACCAGCAGCTCAGTCTGTTTTCAAGGCACTGTTTGTATTCGTACTTCTTTGTAATGCAGCAAACCTACACAAAGCAAAATAAAAGCACACTTCCTGGTAGGAAAGCTGACCAACTACCAGAAGAAAATGATCAAAGAGGAAATAAAGATATGACAGAAGGAATGCAACTGGAAAGGATTCTCAGATACCCCAACCTCAATTTTTTACCTCTGGTGAGATTTCTTCTCATATGCCTAAGAGCAGCTTCCAAAGAAGGACAAGTGCTGGGCTTGTACCAGCAAGCACGTGGGGCACGAGGTCATTGATCTGGACAAATCCTTCAGTTGTTCAGTGACAGAGAGGTTTCTGTACAATCCCATTCTTCTTGCTGAAGTCCCCATCCTGCTTCTCGATCTACAGATGTTCCTTTTTCTGGATGCTAAAAGCCTAGAGGGACATTTTGCTGGGAAGCATGTCTGAGTAATGATTTAGTACTAGCAAGGGCTGGTTTATGGAAAAAAAAGTATCAGAGCTGTTTAGACTCATCAAGGTAGAAATACTGACGCTGAATGTAGGTGCAGCTAGGACTTCTTCATCCACTACCTGGGCTGGAATGAGTGGAAGTAAAGAATTTTTCCCACTTAGGCTGGAACGGAATTGCATCTTTCAGAGCCATAGCAGGTTCTCTATCAGGGAAGGTTACCTTTAACCAGCCTCCCTGGCTCATCATCTAGACGAGCTGAAAGAACAATTTTTTGGAAGCTGAAACAAAGAAACTGGACGCAATAGCCAATGTCACTGTTTAGCAGTATTCTTTATTGCAGCGCTGGGGTCGCACTGGGATTTTTCCTTGAAGTGCTCCCACCCAGTGAGGGTTTAAAAGGGTTTATGTTTACAGAAGATTTGCATATTCATAGTTTGTCTGCAAAATGATTATCATAAGTATCCCTATTTTAAGGAATCATTATGCTAAACGCACCTTTGATTACATAATTGAGCAGTTATTTCACAGTCTTTGCTGCCATCTGTTGTCCTTTGTTAGTAATTACAGGCATTCTGGTGGTTGTTTACTTCATCAGGTGGTCTTATTCTCTTCTTCATCAGTTGACCTCTAAATGAACCCGCATCTACTTGGCAGCCTTCACCGTCTAAGGGTGGTTTCTTCCGCTTTGGTGATATTCCTCTATCTTTTGCATTCCTATTTTCTTACACGCAAGATTACTTTCCAGTCTGTTTTTTACTTAGATAGCATTCTGCAGAACAACATTTCTTAAAAGAACAAGGGCATTTCTTAAGATGAGTTAAGTAAGTACAATTTGTGAGACTCTATTATCACTAGACCCTGTGTCAGTGGCATCTGCCCTTCTCCATTACTGTTATAACACAAACAAGGTTTGGCATGGCTTGTTCCATCCCTCAGGTCTTCTGGGAAGGAAGTGTAATCTCTTCATATTTTTAAATTTGCAGCCCTGTTTTGGGGTGCGTGTTTTTCTTTAACAAAACCTTGGCTTCCTACATTTAACTGACTACCAGCTGAAAGAAACTGATATCTAATCTCCTCCTGAAAAGATCATAAATAGCTGATCATGAGAAGCTGGGAAGAGAAGCTTCCCATCCCTGGAGGGGTTCAAGGCCAGGCTGGATGTGGCTTTGAGCAACATGGTCTAGTGGGAGGTCTCCCTGCCCAGGGCAAGGGGGTTGGAACTCGATGATCCTTCCAACTCTAACTGTTCTATGATTCTATGATATACCAGGGCCTGAAACACCCTGAAATTGCCCTGTTTCTTGTACTTTTCTTAATTGCCTGTCATTGGCCAATGTCAAAGACAGGATGTAGATGTGTTTTGGTCTACCTGAAGCTTGTGTTTTATCACAAAATTGGAGAGCGAGGGAGAAGTTAAGACTGTTGGGTAATAGTCCAACATACTGATGTCACTGTAGCATGCTTGAAATTGTGTATGTCTTTTCATCAGGGTAACAAGAAGCAGAAGGAATATTCATTCAGGAGCCTTTTCAACAGTGAGAAGCAAGAAATACTCTTTTGCTGCTATGCCAGAAGGGCAGGGAAACGGCAGCATTCATCTGATTGAACTAGTTGCTATTTTTAGGATGCCACCACAGCTGACTGTGACTCTTCCTCTATATGGTAAGTGGCCATTACCATACTAAAGCAAGGTTTAAGAAGTAAAAGGCAGATTCTGGGTTATTCTGCAGTCAAGAAAGGAAATAAAAGGTGTGTTCCACTGGAAGGGTGAAAATTTGCTCTTTCTCAAAGCTGACTCTTTCCCATCAGAATACACCTTCCCAAAGAGCTGGCATGCTATAGCTGCACAAACCTCCTGCACATTTTAGACTCTTTACTTCATCAGCCCCACACAATTCTATTATTTTCAATGGTGTCAGTCCTGATTAACAATGTCAGTTTTCAAGATTCTGATTTTCTGTTGTTGAACTGGACTTTTGCAGTGCACATTATAGGAGAAGGAGTAGACCTTTAAAGAAGGGAAAGGCTGAAAAAGAAAACCTTTTCTCTTTGTTGATAGGTTCTTTTTTTCTTTCTTTTTTCTTTTCTAAATGATTTATATAGCTTTTTACTAGGGTGGCTATATTTTACTACATTTCATTGTAAATTGCACCCAACTGTATATGATGGATTTAGTCATTGTGTTATAAATTTCAGTGGGTTTTTAAAAGAACCCATCATGGTTGACAACTGGGGCATCTAATTTATTTTTGCTATAACAATCAGCAAAACATTGTCTTGCACAGATAGTTTATTAGAGTATTTCTCAGAATATTCTAACAAATACTTGCATTTCAGAGGCTGTTTCCTACCTAGGGTTCTTGAAACTGTGTTTACAAAGTAGGACAGGTTACAGCTATGGGAAATATGTATGGTCTAGAATGAAAACTTGGCATAAAAAGTGTGGAGGGAAGATTATAATGTCCAGCCATTCTCATTTGTTGTAGGAAAAGAGGAAGAACTGTGACCCATATAATCTAAGTGGCTGAGATGAAAATGACAAAAACACAAGCTTTTGCTCTCGGGGGAAAAAAATAATAAATAGACTTGATTACTTGTAAAAAGACTCGAGGACATGAGCAAGGACTGACTATTGTTCAACTTTGTTAAAAGCCTTCTCCAAATTCCACAGGAGAATTACCGAATTTTCTCATGCACAAAGTGTAAAAAAAAAAAAAACCCACAAACAAACAACAAAAACCAACAACAAAAAAACCAACCCCCCCTGGAATTATTAAACAAAGCAATCATTTAGTATGGAAGCTGTGTGAGGGATTTTCAGTGGGCAATCAGGCTTTTCCATCATAGGCAAGGAACATTAGCTCACTGGCCTTTACAGTCACAGCCCACTCTAGCTAAAGGGAACAAGAAGCTGTTCACCCCCACAGAAATCCAGAATCCAAAAGCAATTCCAACCACGCAAGTTAGTGTATGTACTGTGGATTCTGGTCATTTCTGGAGAAGCAGTTCTTTTGCTGTTAGCTGTAGAGAGGGCTAAGAGAAATGACCTGGCTAGAGGTATGTGGCTAGCTCAGATTCCGGAGTAGCCCTCCAAGGAGCATTTTTTCTGTGACAGTATCACATCTGGATTTTTGACAGGCATGGAGAATAGCATGGCAATTCTGTCTGTGTCAGTCTGATGTGCTGGTGTCTACCCAGTCAGGAGCTTTATCTGGCCTGCAGCTTGACTTGACATCACAGAACAAAGCTGAACATTCAGTTTCTACATTTGAACGGGTGTTTTTGAATTGTGATAAATGTATAAATTAGGAGAAAGAATCATGTCCTGTTATGTCTGCATCCAGGTTGTTTCCTGGTGGGTTTCATATCCCAGAAACAGTGTCTCAGTTGCTTTTTTCCCATTAAATGATCTCTTTATGTAATAGTTACATGAGTTCTGGGCCACGTTTGCCAGTGTGCTCTAGGCCACTGCAATTCCATTGAAATAAAGGTGGAGTGGCATTGACCAGTCAGATCTAAATTTGATAACTGTTCTAATTACTGTGTTTGGGAATAAAAGAAGAGTACTTGTATACATGTGTGAGAGGAGGAGAGATGGTTCCTATGGGATGCAGCACAACGGAAGAGTGCTAAGTATATTAATTATTTATGCAACAATTAGTATTCAGCTTATCCCACAAGTTCAGATCTGAGTCCAGATCCAGACTGTCCCTAATGGGTACATTTAGCCTTTTGATTCAAGCTCTACCCTAACGAGTCCAACCACAGAACAATACCCGTAGCTCTGCCTAGGTTTTGTTCTTGTTTTTGTTGTTTGAAGTTGGAGCTGATCCAGAGAAGAGAATCTAAGAAGAGATTCCAGCCTGACTGTGAGGTGAGTGAGAAATAATTAAATTCATTGTCTGAATCAAATGTCTTAATAGAACATGAAATAATATTGAATAATCCTGAAACACTTAAATAAATATTTGAATTTATGACAATTATTCCAAGAAAGCAATGTTCAGTTATTTGCTGCAACAGATTAGTTTGAAATTTCTTTGATAATACAAATCCCACTCAAGTTCGCAAAACTGTTCAAGTTCTTTAACAGATCTGTTATAAATGTTCTTTTTGCAGGGATCTCTCAGCCTTTGCAACTGCTTCTGTTTAGCACAGTCTAAATTTCCTAGCTTTTCAGGCTTGCTACAGAAGGCAGCTGCTAAGAACACCAGCATGGTAATAGATACAAAACGTGCTTTAGAAGTGACTTATAAGCAAAATTTCCACCTGGGATTCACCTCCCCTAACTTTTAATGCTAAAGCACGCAAGCTTACTTCAAGTGCGTTCTTCTCAATGTGGATTGTAAAGGAAATTTGACTCAGCTGAGCTGTGATGCTCTCTTTTCAGATGGTTAAAGTGAGGTAGGATAAATCCTGCCATTTCACTGCTGCAAAAGGACTGCTACAACAGACTGTCTTGTCACTCACAAGGAGAAAAATTTCCAAGAACATGAACTCATTTGCAGGGAAATGGAACACTGAGATAAAACAAGGGCTTCTCACAGCACAACACAAGTCACCTACAGCACTGAGCAGATGCCCATTGCTGGCTGAGCTGGCATAACAGATCCTTTAGTGTTGGTATGTGCCTAAGTCAGATGGGTCAGAAGCCAGGAGATAGAATGGAAAAGGACACATTGTGCAAAACCTATGAAGACATCTTCACGTGTTTAAGTGCTAGCAAGTTCACCCAGTCAACTTATTTATTTGCTTCAAATTATGATAGTACTTCAGAAGATTATCAGTGGAAGAAAAAATCTCAGACTGTGAAGGAAACTTTCATTTTTATCTGAACGTTTCCCTGTTCACATATTTATTTACCATGAATAATTTACCAAAGCTAACAGCTCATCATGGACCTTTGATGTTTGCAAAGCCGCAGCCCACAGTTACAGTCCAAAAGGAAAAATAAGAGTATACAGCTGCAAGGGTAAAATTGCAAAGTTATGTTTAAACTAAGAAAGGCATTTTTCTCACAGTACCTGTTACAGCATCAGCGCACACTAATCCCGGTGTAGAACAATGCAGCAGCCCCACAGACACTGCTGACTCAGCAATACCACAGAAATAAAATAGCAAGAGGAGGCCTGATCCACCATTTGTAAGGAAGGGAATGTTTATCCTTCCAGCCATTACGCTAAGGCTGCCTCTTTATTCCTTATTCTGAGTTACTTTATTCCTTGTTCTGAGTTCAGGATGCAATGTTTGCACTCACTTAAACTTTCTGCATTTGTAAGAAGTTTCCTAGGAGCCAACCAAATAAAATGAGAATGGAATATCTGAAGATCAGTAACGACCAGGGTAGCTCTTTTCTTATACCTCACCCCATTCAGGATTCTCTGTAACCTTTTTTTGCAACTCTAAATGAATAGATTCAAAAATACTGCTTCTCTCTTAACAATAAGCATCAGGCAGAGTTCCGGTGCCAAACTCGAAAACCCCAAACTGTGGAGGTATTTCGGTTCAAGGCTTAAA
>VXBW01002231.1:433586-473614 GCA_013400375.1 Thinocorus orbignyianus
AAAAAAAAAAAAGGAATGTTTTCTGCAGCTGAAGTTCAAGCAGAAGAGAAGTTAAAAGACAGGTCACCTCAGTTCACTATAAATAGAGGCTTCTAAACAAGAACCTTTGAACCTATCAGTTCAAAGCAAATTTGGATACTGAAACTTACAAGATGTACAGAAGAAAGGACTGATTTAGCAGAAAGCCTGCAAAAAAGAAAAGCTGGAGATTCTAGAGACACTGGTTTGGCGTTGCTGAGTGGGAACAGACAGGGAGTTGTCTCCCTCCAATAGCTGCTTGGATGACACAGATTTCTTTACAATTTTACTAGCAAGAAAACCCAATAATGTGGCTCGGTCTTTGTTTCTTCAAAGCCACCGTCTCGGAGTCTGTGAAGTGATGCTAAATGGCCGGACAGCCATGAAAATGGACAGCAAACAGAGAAGGAATGTTCCCACGTACTGGCCAAGACCAAACAAGAATGACCAGATACAGAATTGTCTTTAAAAATGAAAGAATTGATTAGTTTTGCCTGTTTCCCTATAGAAGAATACTTCTGTACAAGCAGTTACTATAATAAGGTGAAATGCTACTTTTCAGAACATGGGAGGGCTCCGTCCGATGTCACGTGTCCCGTTTCCAGGTGATCCCCCATCTGCGGGATGAGGAGAGTCAGAGTATTGAGCTACAGTGACAGAAGTACCAACCCTGCTGTGTATACGTAGCTTGAATCCCTGTGGGCTTCCATTTGTAAAACAGGGATGGTTTTTAGTGTTGTGAGATACTGTGGTGAAGTCTATGAAGAATTTTAAATTATTGTGTAATAGATACAGTATGAGAACTTTAGACGTTGAATTACTTAATTTCCAGTTTATAGTTTTCCTTTGGGATTACAGAGTAGCCAGGTTTACTGTTCTCTCAGGAAGAATAAAGTATGGCTAAATGTTGGAAGGTGCTTGGGAGGATTTTTTTCTTCAGT
This sequence comes from Thinocorus orbignyianus, assembly GCA_013400375.1. Taxonomy (NCBI): domain Eukaryota; kingdom Metazoa; phylum Chordata; class Aves; order Ciconiiformes; family Thinocoridae; genus Thinocorus; species Thinocorus orbignyianus. The sequence goes on from VXBW01002231.1 coordinate 434,546, forward strand.
TAAGTAGAATTCAGCTTGGGAACGACTAACTTCATTGACTGTTACTGTGACCTCCTTCCCTGAAAGTGGTGTTTAAGTTTGGGTGGAGAAATGTTTCTGCATACATCTTGTCTGCTCTATTTGGAAAGGCCTGAGTCCATGATCTGACCAGAAAACAACAGTTCTTTATTATTTCTATAGTCCTTTTTTCTGCTTAATAATGAGAAGGATTGGAAGCAGAGGCAATGATAGGCAGCTGTGTGACCATACCAAGAAATAATAGATTGTTTGTTTTAGAAAGACGCTCTTTGCATGACTGTCAGGTTACTATTCCTCTAGTATAGTAGAGGGATACAGTGGGGCACATTGCACTCTTAAAAAATTTCAGTTACTCTCTTTTTTTCCTAAAAGTAGTTGGGAAAGAGCAGTGTGCTCATTTTGCCGTAGGAGATCAGGGAGTGTAACGTGAAATTAAGTATGTTGAACATCACCCACTCTGCTGCATAGGGATTGACTCTGCAATCAGCCAGTCCCATGTAAGGCCAGTTTGGTGACACGTTGCCACATTATTGCAGCAAGAACTGTGATCTGGAAAAGCCTCCCTCACTTTACACTGAGCTAGGGAAGCCTAGCCCATCTGACCAGTCTCTCAGCCCAGTGCAAGATCGTACCAGCTCCTTCTGGTGCGACTGTACACTTGAGAAGAGTTTACAGTGCTCAGGATTTGCAGAGACTCTGCTCTCTTAGTGCTGTGTAGCTCCTTGCATCTTTCTGTCTGGATATGTGTGTTAGTCCCAAACAACCTCTGAGCCATAAGCTAACATTTTTGATCTTTATGTGGACTTTGACTTGTGTTGCAGATGCTGAAACTTCTTTCCAGAACCTCTGCAAGCCGTGAACATGCCTTTGAGGAGAGTCCTACCAGCCAGTAATACGGTGAAATGTGGTGGAGAGACCGTATTCTGCCTAACAACAAATCCTGCTGTCAAGCTATAGCACCCTCTGAAATCAGGGTGAGATGACCTTTAAAAAAAAAAATCTTGAAACTGTCATGTCTGTCGCCCATCTGCTTTGCCCATCATGATAAGCAATTTATCCAGCATCTTCCCTTACTCATATCACTGGGAAAAATCTCTGCTCTGTGCAGTTATCAGATGCTTTTTCAAGACTCAGCTTGAAGCGCAAGGCTGTAAGCAAGAATATTGGGTGTTCTGACTCGTTCTTTTGGAGGGCTTTTTTATGATTGTTCTCCGTGAAACATCTTAAAACTCTCAGTTAATGATCGTAAATAATTTTCACAGCTTTCTGCTGAACCATCTCAGCACTGTGGTTCTTCCCCCTGAGGTAAGAACCTTTCCCAGGTTCTTGGACATATAACTCCCCTCCATCACTGCAGTCTGTGAAACCAAACCGCTGGCTGAAACCTCCCTTTTTTTTTTTTTTCACCTTAGTAAGTGGCTACAAGTCAGTGTCATTTAAAATTTAATCAGTCTTTTCCTAACAGGATATAATTCTTGGATTTTAACCCATCTTCTACATAAAACAAACCACTAAATTCAGCTACAGTAACTGCCTCATGACAGAACCTTTGTCTCAAGAACCTCTTAATGAGCTCTCATTATCACAAATTGCCCCTGGATATCTATAATATCTTTTGTAGCTCCACACATCTCACCACTTCCTGTCTCTTGCTTTCTTTACAATCCATTAGCATCCCTTATCAGCCTCATTGAACGACTAACTTTATTGTTTCTAGAAACACACAAGGAATCCCATGTTCTACTATTAGGTCTGTGTCTTTGAGAGACCTGAGAAGAGATCCACATGGTTCAACTTAACAGAGCCCAGATTCCTCCTGGAGTTCATGGTCTTCAGAAAGATTTACTGCAGGTTGTTGGCCTGTTGTGACTTGTAATTCCACTAGTCTCTGAATCACCCTCTTGGAGGTCACCCATAAAGGCACTTAAACTAAATGTCTGGTGTCTGATGATAAAACATCCTTTCCTCATACCCCAGTTTCAAGTCTCCCTGGCTAATCTGTGCACACAACTTTGCCCCCTCAACTCTGCCCTGGTGAGGCCCCATCTGGAGTATTGTGTCCAGTTCTGGGCTCCCCAGTTTAAGAAGGACAGAGAACTGCTGGGAAGGGAACAGCAGAGGACTGCAGAGATAGTTAGGGGCCTGGAACGTCTTTCTTATGAGGAAGGGCTGAGGGACATGGGTCTTTTTAGTCTTGAGAAGACTGAGGGGGGGAATCTAATCAACAGCTATGAAAGGGTGGGTGTCAAGAGGATGGGGCCACTCTTTTTTCAGTGGTGTCCAGTGACAGGACAAGAGGAAATGGGCACAAAATTGAACATAGGAAGTTCCATCTAAACATGAGAAAGTACTTCTTCACTTTGAGAGTGGCAGAGCTCTGGGACAGGCTGCCCAGAGAGGTGGTGGAGTCTCCATCTCTAGAGACATTCAAATCCACCTGGACACGTTCCTGTGCAACCTGCTGTGGGTGGACCTGCTTTGGCAGGGGGTTGGACTGGGTGATCTCCAGAGGTCCCTTCCAGCCCTGTATCATTCTGATTCACATTCAACATTAATGGCTCAAGCTGTCCCGTGTGAGCTGGATGTTCTCGTTCACATGCCTGGTAACAGGTTCTTGTTTACCTCTGGGTGTTTCAGCTACAAGCAGACAAATTCAAACTCATTAAGCCATTACAATGTTTCCCTGGGTGTTCTCATGGATTAAAGGCTGGAGTGGTGCTGGAAGATGCTGATCCCTTACAGTGGATAAATCCATGGTCTCCATCCCTACTGAAATCAATCCTAAAAGTAACTGCGTGGTGTGATGTGAACTGGGTTCTCTGAGCTTGTCTGGTGACTGCTTTGGAGAACAAACATATCAGAGATTTTACAGCTATAGAGAGCTTGTGCTGAACGCTAATGGGTACATTGGCAAGCGCATCTAACTTTGGCATTTCTTGCTCTTTCCTAAAGATATAGAATCTTTTCTTTTGACATTTTGATAGATCAGCAGATTCTCATTCCGCATTACATTCTAGGCATGCAACTAAGAGATGATTAATGTCTATGAAAGTGAAAATACTGCACCTATATTTCTTATGTCTTTACTGTGTTGACTGCATTTTATCTGGTAGGATGACATCCAGCAATGGGAAGCCATGGCTCCATTCAAGTCAGTTGCAAAACTCCCAGTGGCAGAAGTAACTCATTCATAAAGCTCTAAACACATCTTACCGTTTTCTGTAACTTCAATTAAAGAAATGCTCTCAGGAGGAGCCAGACGGAAAAATCTCAGCTCCAGCCTTTATCTGATGTGTCTCTGTTTTGCTGAAGCTCCATGCAGGTATAAAGTGGGTTTTTTCTTATATCACATGGCAGAAACAGAACCTGTTCCTTTCTGAGTGCAGGCTGTTATACTTTTCCTCACCAACTCCAAAACCATGATGGAAGCAGATCTTTATTTTTGTGGTTTGGTTGACTTGTTGGTTTGGGTTTTTTTTTTCCCAATATGGTAGGTTTTTGAAATAATAAAGATTCATTTCCTTGCTCCCCCCCCTCCATCCCCCAAAGCAAACTTCAGCTTATGTTCAGTAAGGACTGAATCGCTTGCTAAAATTTGGCCAAAGTACTGCTGGCCAGAGCCACCAAAATACTTTAAATTGGTTATTTTCTGCCCATCTTTCATGGTTTTGCTACGTTTAGCAAGTCACTGGGGTTAGGAGATGACAATTTCAGCCCACATCAGAGGGAAATGACTTTGTAGACTTTACACTACTTGCTGAGACACTAGAAATGAGGATATAAGAACACACTGAAATTCTCCCCAGGATAATGCAAATTTAAAAGTTGTTTTACTGCAAAAAGCTTGCAGGTTTTGCAGAAGACTGGCCCGGCAGCTCCGGAGCCCTCTGTGCTCCTGGGGACTGGACGGGACATTCCCGGTGCCGGGGCCGCACACCCTGGCGGCTTTTCTTTGGTTTGTTTCGGGGTTTCGCTGTCCCCGTCTCCCCGATTTCCTGCTGGAGGAGCTGTCGGGGGGCTCCCCGCCCCGCCCCGCAGCGCTGCCGGGGCCGGNGTCCGCGCTCCCCGCCGCTCCCGACCTCAAGCGGGCTCTGGAGAACAGCCCCGACACCAACCCCGAGGATGAGCTGCCCGACGGGCCGCCGCAGCCGCGGCCCAAGAACTACTTGCTCCTCAGCATCCTCGCCTGCTTCTGTCCCGCCTATCCCGTCAACATTGTCGCCTTCGTCTTCGCCGTCATGGTGAGTAGCGCCCCGCCGGCTGCCCGAGCCGCCTTCGGCTTTGGGGATGGGTGTTCGGCGGGGCGAGCTCCGGTTCTCTCTGCTTGCCCGACCGCACCCGCGGCACTCCTGGCTGCTCCCACCCGGGACCCGCAGGAGTGGAGCCGTTAGGGTGACGGGCGTCCCGCTACCTTTGTAAGCGCCTGTCCCTGCTGCTGTGGCCAAAGTTAGGCGAGGCAGTGAGCCTGAGGGTATCGCTGGCTTAGTTGCCCTAGCAGCAGATAGAAAATGTGGAGTAAAAGGCAGATCAAATCAAGTTTGCAGTATCAGGGTATATAAGAGAGGGAGTCTTATGTCCCCATTAATGGCATTTGTTACCTCAACTAACTTGCACGCCAAGTTGGATGCGGTGTCTGCATGTGAAAGTGGCAACTGGGGAGCAGAAATCTGCTTTGCAAAGGACCAGATTTGATTTCTGCTTCAGCTTATCAAATATGATAGAAGTACCTTTTTTCTCAGTAAACAGGTTCTTTAGCCTGCTGTTAACTATTTGCTAGAACAAAACACACAAGAGTGATTGTACATTGTTAGCCAAAACCCATATAAAATTGAGTATCAATTACACTGAAGGGACAGTCTTACTCCTACAAACCACGGTCGGTTTGCGTAGTCCTTAATAATCCAGCAATTTTTTTAACTTCAAAAGGATTGTTAGAACAGAATCTTCTGAGTTAAAAGTTGCCGAGTCAGATCCAGACTTCTAATAGGATCAGTGTAATCAGTAATACTGCAATGTATTTCTGTTGTTTAGGAGCTGAAAAAGGTTATAAATATTGTGTATTTTCATCCCTTTCTCTGATAACCAGGCTGAAAAAGTAAGTAAAAATATAATTAATTGCAAGAAGAAATAACTATAAGAATAATTACCTATACACTAAAGCACACTCTTTTAAAACTAGAAAGATTGATCAGAAATCACACCTAAGTATTGCGATGCATGCATAAGCTTGATAATTACTTAAAGGAGCTGTTCTAAAGCCATCTTCACAACCTTTTTTTGTCCAGTAAGTGTTAGGTGTCACTTTATTTTTTTTTCTATGTGTCTATTTTCTTTTATAGTTACCTATACAATATGCTCTTTTCCTTGATTTGTGATTTGGTCCTGCTGATACCCAGCATCCTTTCTGTCTGTGGACACTTCGGGTGCTATATAAAGTAATGAGAGCTGATGATCTGGGGCTGCGAGCATCTGTTCACTGTGACAGTACTTTCACCAAAGCACTTAGGGCTGCACAGAAGTTAACTGTCAAGGACAGAATTTGGCCTCTAAAGATTTTTGCACCCCATATGGAGAAATCTCCACCCACGTCCTAGTTGAAGTTCATGTTGGCTTTTGGAGTCAGGCAGAAGTAACTGTCACCAGGGCATATGTAGGAACCAGGGTGGGAAGAGCACTTCCTGAATGCCAAACACTCTGTGCAGGTCTCAGCTGCCCACTCCCTTAAAGAGGGGAAACAAAATCCAAACCAGTAATCTCTACTGTATGGGAATGCCTACTGCTTCAACATCATTCTTACCTAAAACCTCTGCTTTTCCATGAAAATAACACGCCCATCTTCTTTGCCACAGCTCCTTCCCTTGCCTTTTAGAGCTGCAACCTTGTAACTGCTCCATAAACCTCAACTCCAAGTTCTGCATTTTAACCTGTGCTGGTTTTATTTCTACTTCTGTTGGGATCTACATCCTCCCTCTCAGCTTGTTTCCTAGAGTTGCCAAGACTTAACGTTGAGATGCAAGAGTCGGTTATTTTCTTTTCTTAGAGAAGATACCTCTATGGTTTGCAGAGCTTGCTGAGATCTTGTGTCAGAGAGATAAAAATGTATAAAAGTGGAGTTCTTTATAAATGTCTACTTCTTGGAATGGGCCTGGAAAGAAGAGGCCTGTTGGCTTCTAAAGGGGCATGGTTCAGCACCCTCTTTGTGTCATGTCCTCCTTAAGTGCTCTCAATTCAGAAAGTGTTTTCACTCTAAAAGTAGAGTCTGGGCTCTAACACACCCCCAAATTAAATGACAGGTTTGTCTTCAGTCTCTTCTGTCTCTTCTGCTGCCCCATTTACAGCTCCAGTACTGGTTTCCTCACTTTTTTCTCACCTTTGGTGGGCACAAACCTTACCATTTCAGATTTTACCTCCTTGACTATATTTTTAGAATCAACCTGTCCCAAGTTCTCCTTGTTGCGATAACAACTTTTTCTTCCTTCGTGAAAGAAATGCATCTCTCATTACAGCAGTAAGAGTATAGCTAGTAGAATGGACACTTAATGGCACCAGTGTGTTGACAAATTGGCATTGCAAGAGCATCCCCCTCAAACCAGTTGCTGGTCACTTGGAAGTGTGAGGGTTGCTTGGCAGTTCTAGCAAACGGAGATGTTTTCTCCGTGGTCCTGGCCAAGACTCCTGGCTGTAGGATTACTGTTCTCCTCAGCACTCTCCTGCAGTTCCAGCCAGGTGCCGTCAGTTCTCCTGCTTCCTGTTGCTGCCAGCAGATGGATTGTGTTGCTGTACGATTAGTTGACTCACTTTCCTTATTCTTTCACACATAGGTGGGACTGCAGGCATCATGGCAGGAGTGCGGGGTGTGGGTACCGAGTCAGGAGGCTCATGAGACAGGAGAGACTTCTCTGGTGAGAGGCTGTGGTTGGGCAGTGTGTTGCTGAGCTCTTGGGCCGCATATCTGCAGTTGTGTCTTTTCCCCTTATGGTGAACCCAAAGAGCACTCAGCTGGCAGTGAACTGGCATCTGTATGTGAGAACTGGGTGGACTGAGTACATCGGACTCATGGAATAAGAGCTAGAGGGAGGCTGTGGGACAACTTTGAAAAATGAATGAGTTCAGTATTTCTAATATGAGCACCGAGGTCTGATAGTTGAACAAACTGGCCTTTCTCAGTATAGCACCTTCAGTTGTCTTTATTTCAAGGATCTGTATGTCAGACTAGTCATCTAATTCCATAAGGCCTTATATCTGTAACAATTTCAAAACAGTCTCTCAGAAGCTACTTCTCCCCAACTGTTTGCTCCTAACTCCCTCTTTACATTGACACATTTCTGTTTTTTCATTTGCATGTTTCAAATAACATATGTGGCCAAGCTGTGACAATCTTGGCTCATCTGCTTCTGACAGTAACAAGTTCTTTCACTACATTTGTTACCCTTGGATTCAGATGCTTTGTCTGTGTATTTGTTTCCCTAAGCAGAAACAAGAGGGTGGTAGAAGTCATGGGACAGCAATGGATGGGACTTACTTTCTGAGGTGGGGGTCACCTTTTCTAATTGGGATCCTAACGAGCCATGTACAGTGTGTTGGCTTTGGTCAGGTCAGTGACTAGCGTGGTGACCAGTGTTCCTCTTCAGTTAAAAAGTTTATTATTTATACAGCTCCTTTTTTAAGTAGCTTGTAGGTATCTAGGCATCTGTTACCATATGGGACAACCTGTACCTACTTCAGGAGTATTTAAACAACAAGGCTCAGCAGCTGCTAAGTGTTTTTGCATGGCCTTATCTTTGAAAAATGGTAAGTTTTTCTTCTGCCACACTTTTAACCTGTCCCCAGAGACACAGAAGTCCAGGCTGCAGAGCAAACTCCCTTTTCACTGTCCAGCTGCATTGCCAAAAAACAGAGATCAAGCCTGGTTCCAGATTGCTCCCTGAGTCCACCGGCTTCTTTCTCCTTCTCTGTAAGATGTTCAGAGTGAGAAGTCACAGTGAGCCAGCATATCTCATTCTTCCTTTGGTCTGAACTAGAGAGTGTCTCATTTCCAGGCATGGCCAAATAAGGTTTGTTACAGCCTGGCTCCTATAAAGTGTTGAGCAGAGAACTTTACTCTTGTCTGCCCAGATCTGTAAGAGATGTAGAAGAAGATTCCTGATGTAATCCGGTATCTTTCTGCTTTTGCCATAAATGGTGCTCTGGGGATGTAGAACAGAAAATGAACATTAAAAGGGATTAATAATTTGTAGCTAATTCAGCAAATTTCTGTTCACACGAGGTTAAGTTGCTTCATTGTTGAACTGAGAATGTCTTTTATAAATAAATGTATGCGAACCTGGTGAAGTCACTGAGATTGCTCAAGTAAATAAGCAGCTGAGGAATGGTGGCTTTAATTTAGTTTATGACTTCATAGTGAGCGAGGTATCAGAAACCTGAGAAATCATATAGTATTAGGTTGAAAATGGCTGAAATTTGTTTTAGAAGTTGGACAGAACAAATGTCACGCACAGATGCTGTATTGTGTATATATTGCCTAGCCCCTAGAAATACACAGATGTAATGTTTAAGGCTTTACTGGTTAATGTTGTCTATGTCCAATGTTGACAGCTAGAAGCTTGATCCAAGGGCCCTTTGAAGCAGACTGAAGTAAATTAATTTCAAAAAGAAATTCATCAGACCCCAACCACTTCCCCAAACATCTTATTTTTTTTTTCTTGAATGCTAAGTTATGCCTTTTAATTTAAACCTCTTCATAAAGAAACTTTTGTCTCCATTCTGTCTGTCCCAAATCCGCTTCTTTATCATTAATGCTGTTTTCCTCCTCTTCATCATAGATTTGTATTAAAATGACATTACTTATTGAAATGCACAGGGTGAATTATTTATGCGGTACCTGCAGAAATCACATGGACATTCTCCAGACTTCCTAAATACATTAGTGAGAAGGCACAGAACTGCAGGCTGATGCTGCCATGTCTCGCTTACAGCTCTGCCTCAGCCTTGAGACCATGTGAACGGGGAACTGAGTTTAGAGTTTTCACAGGACCGCTCTCTAGGTGTCGCGTGAAGTGAAGCTTTTCATGATGAGGAAAAAAAAGTCAGGGCTGAGGTGTCAGGGATGCTTCTCCATGTTTCTCCCTGTAGCTACAGTCATGTTCATAGCTGCTGACAGAGGCAGGAGGAGAAGTCAGCCTGCTCAAGACCAAGCTAAGCCATGTTTCTTCTGACACTCCTTTCATTGACCCTCACAAATGTATTTTGAGAAAACCTAAGAAAAGTCTTCTCCTGTAGACAGGAGTCCTGAAAACAGTGGAGTAAGTTAGGTGAGAGGAGCTGTGCCAACCACCCTTCGTAACAGGAGGCTGCACTGGTAGAGATTCAGAGGTGACATCATCCTGTTTGACCGTGTGTTTGGGTCTGTCTCATTTCTATCTCTTCTCTTTCCCCACTGTATCCTTTAAGTCTACTAGCCAGCCTCCACAAAATTTGACAGCAGAGCAGAAGTATTAGCGATATTCTTTAGGGAAATAAAGTAGAGAAATGTTTAGGCATCTAGGCTTCCAGGAAGAAAAGAAATGTATCTGTGCTCTCTTTAAGGACAAGAGTGCATCAGCAGCTCAGCCCTTCTTAGACACCAGAGAATAAGTACCTGCACTTATCCTTGAGATGCAATTCTAGGAATACAGGCTTCATTGCTTTGGGACTGTCTTGGCACAAGCAATCTTACTGCAGTGCTAACACCAAGGATGCATCTAAGCCCATTAACTTCTGTGTGCTCACTAATTGACAGACATGCACAGATAATGCCCCTAATTATTTTTTTGCTTGGAGAAAAAAAGGCTCTATCACAATGCTTGGTATCCTCTGACATTCATTCCTTTCCTTCTTGCTGCAGTCTCAGATTTTTTTACTCTGTTGAATTGTTCTGTCTTCTCTACAAAAAAGTGGTTCATAACAAAATCACTTTTTGTAATAGGACTTGGTGATACCTCATGCAGTCATTTTCTAAAGACAATCTGAAATATTTAGTCCACCCAGCAGTTCATTTGATCAGGTTCCCATATTTCTCCCCCCCGACCTTCCATTTCTGGGATACTTGCTGGAATAGAATCACAGAATGGTTTAGGTTGTAAGGGACCTTAAAGATCATTGAGTACCACGCCCTGCCCTGGGCAGGGACACCTCCCACCAGACCAGGCTGCTCCAAGCCCCATCCAGCCTGGCCTTGAACCCGCACAGGGATGGGGCAGCCACAGCTTCTCTGGGCAACCTGGGCCGGGGTCTCACCACCCTCACAGCAAAAAAGTGCTTCCTAATATCTAATCAAATCTCCCCTCTTTCAGTTTAAAACCCTTCCCCCTCATCCTGTGGCCCCTCTCCCTGATCAGGAATCCCTCCCCGGCTTCCCTTGAGCCCCTTTAGGGACTGGAAGGTGCTCTAAGGTCTCCCCGGAGCCTTCTCTTCTCCAGGCTGAACACTCCCAACTCTCTCAGCCTGTCCTCCCAGCAGGGGGGCTCCAGCCCTTGAACATCTCTGTGGCCTCCTCTGGACTTGCTCCAACACGTCCATGTCCTTCTGATGCTGGGGGCCCCAGAGCTGGATGTATTACTCCAGGTGGGATCTCACCAGAGCAGAGCAAAAGAGTGGAATCCCCTCCCTCACCCTGCTGGCGATGCTTTTGATGCAGCCCAGGATGCGGTTGCCTTTCTGGGCTGTGAGAACATGTTGCTGGCTCATATTGAGCTGCTCATCAACCAGCACTCCCAAGTCCTTCTCCTCAGGGCTGTTCTCAATCCAGCCTGATCTCAAGCCCTGCCTGTATTTGTGCTTGTGATTGCCCTGCCACACGTGCAGAACCTTACACTTGGCCTGGTTGAACTTCATGAGGTTCACAGGGCCCACCTCTCAAGCCTGTCCAGGTCTCTCTGGATAGCATTCCTTCCCTCCAGCATATTGACCATGCCACACAGCTTGGGATCATCAGCAAACTTGCTGAATGCTTATGAGATACTAAAAGACAGGTTATAACTAATGCAATTCCCCAAAGAAGTATGCTGAGATAGTTCAATAGTGCAATCTAATAAGGAAGTCTGGACTTAATGTCATGGTTTATGAATTCAAACTCTCCTGATCTTAAAAAATAACTCTTATTAATGATACTCTCTTAAAATTCTTTAATAGCAGCTTGTTTTTGCAAAAAAAAAGTTACTACAAGCTGTGTTAGATTCATGTACTAGAATATTTCAGTGTCCCTTACTGAATCTTTTCTTTTAAAAATACTGTCTGGCTAATTCAGAAAACCCTACAGTGTGTCTCACAAAAGACTAGAAGATCAGTGGTCCCATCACACCTTGCAGTCTCTCTATGTAATGAATATAAAGCATCTGCTAAATTGTGGGTGGGTAAACTCAAGTCTGTTGAGATAACAGCCATATGTCTGATGTGTTCCTCAGGATGTATATAATAGTAATTGCCAGTGTGTTCTGAAAACCAAAAGCCCATGATGGTGCCACTCAAATGTTTTGTTCAGATGATGTATGTTTCTTCATTTTGTGGGATTTTTCCACCACTGACAAACTACCTATTAATTCTTCAAACTTTGTTTTGAAAAGAAAGACATTGAAAAAAATAGGACACTAGTAGACTTATTTTAAGAAGTTTTCTTGAGCCTTTCTGTAGAAATGCAGCCTGTTTGTGGTCCTTTTTATGCTTATGGTCTTGCAAAGCATAAGAGTTTATTTAACTGCTAGTGAAGTGGCCAACTAACAGTTCACATCCAAAAGTATTTCCAGAGATAAAAGCTACTAATTTATGGAAGTGGGTGGATTAGAGTTGTTTTGGCAGCTTTCATGCTGGTGTGTACAAGAAAACTCATCATATGAATATAACCTCACAGCTGAAAATAAGAGATGTAGTTACAATGAAATACACTGAAAATGAGTGGAACGAAAAACTGGACTTACCTTGGACTGTTGGCAATGGATGTTTATTTTCACAAAGCAAATCACCGTTCTCTGAAGTCTTTTCTATAGGACCAAAGTGCACGGGACTAAATTCCTTTGTTGGTTCAAAGCAGTTGCATTAACTTGTACAGATTTCTGTTTAAATAATAATAAAAGAAAAGTCACAAGCTCTCTGTTTCTGTTCTACAGGCTTTGAACAGTTATAATCAAGGAGATATAGAAGGATCAAAAAGACTGGGTCGCAATGCACTCTGGGTTGCCGTTGCATCAATTATCATTGGCCTTGTCATCATTGGAATCTATTGCGTAGTTCATTTCACAACGGTAAGCAAAGTGCTGCTGGATCCAATGCCAGCAGTTCTTCCCTGTGCATGGGCTTCAGAATGTGAAGCTAAAGATTGTCAGAACTATATGCTAATGTTAAAATTTAGGCATACATGCATGTTTTCCAAAGGAGCAATTTCTACTTACTTTGCAACTTACGAAATTATTTCGTCTATGGTTAAAGGCAAACAACTGTGTCTTAGCAGCAGTGGATTTTCTAGAAATTCTTGCAGCTCCCGTACGTTTTTCCAATTTAGGCCAGTTGCTTTTGGGGTTTTCTGCCTGTTAGTTTCACCACCTGCAAGACCAAATGCAAGAGATCCTTGGATTTTGGGTAATAGAGTCTCCAGGCGCTAATTTTCAGTCTAATAATCTATCTCACATATCTTTTAACTTTGTAAGGAGAAGATAATGACAGTCAATTACTGTTTTATTATTTCTTATTAAGGTGACCATAACTGTGTCAAAAGTGACCACAAACACAATTTTGACTTGGTTTGCTGTGGGAGGAGGTTGTTCCCTCTCTGTGCTGTGTGATTGACCTGCCTTCATACACCTGGAACAATAGTGAAGAAGCTCAACAAAGGAATCCCTGTCTGCACAGTGGTTATCCAGGTGGATTATAAGTGTATTTGGAAAAGAAGACAAAAGTAATTAGGGTATTGGTGGCCTTTCTTAAGGTTGTGCAGCGATACGTTCTTTTCTCCATAGTAATGTGCACTTGGTTAAAATAACCAACTTAAATCAATTATTGGCTGTTTTGGTTGGAGAGGCTTTCAGTGCCTCAAACTAATGCATGAACTATAAACAGAGATCACCTCACTGCTGAAATGCAAACATCTCTGGAGAGCAGAATGAAGTAGCTGGTTAAACACATACAACGCTTCCAGACAGAAACTTGAAGTGCGCCAGACTGAACAGCAGGGAAGTTAGCGGAGATGAGATCTGTTTCTCTAGGGTATTTATTGGTGGATGAATATTCATTTATTCCCCATGTATTTTGCAAGCATGAATCTCTCTCTGCTTCAGCTCGTGTTCAGTTTTTTCAGCCCTCAGATTTAAAACCAAGTCACTTCAGGCTAGGTGTGCCAAGTTTTGTAATTGACAGCAGCAGTAAATTCCTCTGCTCACTTCTACTACCTTACTCATGGTTTCTCAGATGAGGATAGCAGCTCAGTTGTTTTTTTTTTAAGTAGGAGGAGAGAAGGGTAGCATGAGGAGTGGCAGACAAGACTGATCTGAAGCTGTCACATTAACCATGCACGCTACCTACACCTAGTTGTAGTCAACAATTTAGTTCCACTACATTAAGGACCCTTCTACTGAATGTGTGAAGGATTCCTTGTGCCCACTGCCAGATTTTAGTGGTAGTTAGTTCTAGTGTTAAGTTAGTGTCTAGTTAGTGTTTGAAAGCACCTCTCTCCTACCCTCAAGGGGATAAGCAACAGTAAATCAGTATAACACAACTTCATAACAACAATCTTCTTTATACTTCTGATATTAAAATGAGCAGGAAGCTTATTTGAACAAGAGCACCCAACTGGCCTTTGCACCCTCCCTGTTTGCCTGAGTCTCCTGTGCTGCCTTAATCTTGGACACCTGTACTGCATCCGGCTCTGGAGTCCTCAGCACGGGAAGGACATGGACCTGTTGGAATGGGTCCAGCAGAGGGCAATGAAGATGCTCCAAGGGCTGGAGCACCTCTCCTGTGAGGACAGGCTGAGAGAGCTGGGGCTGTTCCGCCTGGAGAAGAGAAGGCTCTGGGGAAACCTTAAACCCCCTTCCAGTACCTAAAGGGGGCCTATAGGAGAGATGGGGAGGGACTCTTGATCAGGGAATGTCGCGGTAGGATGAGGGGTAATGGTTTTAAACTGGAAGAGGGGAGAATTAGATGAGATATTAGGAAGAACTTCTTTGCTGTGAGGGTGCTGAAACCCTGGCCCAGACTGCCCAGAGAAGCTGCGGCTGCCCCATCCCTGTGCAGGTTCAAGGCCAGGCTGGATGGGGCTTGGAGCAGCCTGGTCTGGTGGGGCGTGTCCTGCTCAGGGCAGGGTGGTTGGAACTGGATGATCTTTAAACACCCCTTCCAACCCAAACCGTTCTATGATTCTATGACATTTGTATTCTAAACTGTCTTCCGCTGGTGTGGATGGCATTGCATGCTCGATGTAGTTATCTCACATCCGTTTCTATCTCGGTCATGATTATTTACTAACAACCACTTTGCTCCCTGCTAATGTGAAGTGAGTGTAAATTACTTCTATGCTAAATTTAATATCTATGCTTTCTAGAAGACCAGCTCAATGAGGTCAGTACTGAACTTGCTGAATTTTGTAAGCTTCTGAGTATGAAAACTCACATTCCCTATTCAAAATTCCAACCAAAGTTATTGATTTGTTCCCTCGTCTCTCCTGGCTTTTCGGTACCCAAAACTACTATGTGTTCCATCTTATGTAGGAAAGGGGTTAAGTCCTGTGCTTCAAACAGAGCTGAGGAGGGCTCCCATGGTACTCCACGTGCCTCAGCCAGGAGGAAAACATCTGGTCAGGGGTATTGAAGGGCGAAATGGTAGAAGCTGCAGAGAGAAGTGCAACAAAGTCCTGCTTTGAACAAACGGTGACATTATAACCTCAATTATACTGGTAGACTTGGTAAGAGGAAAACACTTTCACTTTTTGGAAGAAGCAGGCTCTGAGCCCCTGGCTTCCTTACGTGTCTTCTGTGGTTTGTTTGGTGGCAGGACAATGGTAGCACAGGAGTAACAGCAGGGGACTCCTATGTCTGCAAGGAAGAAGCAGCCTTGACTTTGCATTTTGAAGATCTAGTCAGTGCTAAGCCAGCTCCGGGCTCTTACTGCTGCCTTGGAGAGCCCCATTTGTCTTTAACACTGGCATGTTGTCTTTAGCAAACATACATTAAGATACATAGTGATACCTAGAGATATATATTTAGATAGCCTGGAGCAGGGCCCACCCAAGCACTTGGGAGCCGTCTACCTTCTGCAGTCCTGACCCTGAATGTAGACAAGGGGAAGCTGTCACTTGCATCTCTGCAGTTAACAGCCCTGCAGTAAAATGTGTCTGTCTTGATCAGCGTGTACTGGTGTGTTCCTTGTCATGCTGAGGAACCACTGAGTGTTAAGCTGTGGTGTGTGCTGAATGAGGGCTGGCCCCCATTCCACACTAGGCCAAAGTTATTCTTACTCCAGTCTGTAACTTTTACCCTCTCCTGTCAGCTTCTTTTGCACTCCCACCTTGCCAGTCCTGAATGCTGAATTACACTTCCACTGCTGGCTCAGATGTAACTTAAACCAGTATTTGTGTCACCACCGAGCCCTGCATATGTGCCCATGGGCATGCTGTCCATCGAGAACTGCAGTGAGAAAAGGGACTTATTTGTCTTCCATAAGGACATCTCACTACGAACTGGACCAGCACAGAGCTGTGTGCCATAGTCTGTGCGTGGCATTCATCTGCTGCAGTATGCCTGGTTAGAGAGCAAATGGCAAGAGACCTAATGACAGGCAACACTCAGCTGTGAACCGCATCCCAAATCCTGCCTCTAGTCAGATGTCCTTCTCTTAAGAAAGATGTGGTATACACACACACGTACACCCCCTCAGCGAGAAAGGCTGCAAGGTATGAAAAAAACCTTCATATGCAGAAAGACTAAATAGGTACAATCTTTTTGGCTTGGAAAAGAAAAGATTTAGGAATCAGTAGTTAAAAGACAATGAAATAAAGAGTGGTTATTTGTTGTCTCTGATGAATAAGATGAAGGAAAAGCAGCTTTAAACAAGGAAATAGTTTTCCATGTAACATACAGTGCAGCTGTGAGACTTACTCCTGGTTGCTGTGGACACATAAGAAACACAAATTATTTGAAACAGCAACAAGTGAAGTTACAAAGAAAAGCTTAAATACATAGATACAGATATGATCTTGGCCTTAGGAAGTTTCTGAGGTACAGATGGCCAGAGCTGGACCGACAGTAAAGGGAGAAGTGTCACCCTGGAAGTAACCTTTTCTTATTCAGTCCGTTTTGGCATTTGTAACGTGTCACTGATGGGATGCTGTGAAGATTGGCTCTTTGCTGCAAACCAGTAGCAATACTCTTAAGCTCCTTCATAACGCCTGTTAGTCGCTTTTCCACTGACTTGAATGGATCTGGAGTTAGAATGGTTTTGGAGCAGATTCCAAATTCAGTTGTTTTGCTTTTTGATAACGAAAGATGTTTGGTGCCTTTGGATTTCATTTGAGTGCCACTGCCAGGATTTAGGGAAACATAATCCTGGGTTGGAACCTCCTTACTTAAGTGAAGGAGGCGTAAGGTATCCCAAACCCTTTTCTTAACCGGATCTCTGTATGTCATATTTTACTTCATTCTACTATAGGAATTATGTATCCTTACTCCATTGCTGGGTTTGCAGCACAGCCTGTTAGCAGTCTGAAATAATACGCAGCTTCTTACAGCACACACTTTTAGACTGTCTCTGGTGTCTGTTGCTTGAGAATGCTGCTCAGATAACTAGAACTTACATGAGTTTTGCTTCCCAGTTGAGCCACAAAGCATGTCATGTAAAGCCCATGTCTTCTGTGTACCTCTCTAGTGGTTCTCTGCAGTCTAGGCAAGTAGGAGTGAGTCAAGTAGAAATGTGTAGAACTAGTAAGAGGTGTTAGAGTGAAGACACAAGCTTTTTTGTAAAGCTCTGAGATAATGACAGTTTTGATATGTGGAAGGGTAACTAAAGTACTGAAGGAAAGGAATGGAATAAAGTCCTGGCAATGGACCAGCATCTAAGACATTTTTAATTCACATCAGAATTTCATTGTGTTTGTTTATCACGAGCCCCAGGGCTACAGGCAGGGTAGAATTACCTTTTGGTAATAACTTCTGTGAGAAGGTTTGTTTTGTGCAGCGACTTCAGAATTTCATTCATACCATTATGATAATTTGATGCTTTTGTAGAGGAGTGTGAACTTCTGACCCCTTCTTTAATCTCACTTGATCTAGAACTTCACCCCAAAGGAAGTCACAGAAATACCACCTGTCAGCATGGTTTCGAAGGAAGACTGAGACACAGCCGGGCTGGGCGGAAAGTACTGGCTTATACTGTTTCATAGTCAGTAGGTTTTTAGATCAAGCATATGTGCAGTAATGCAACATTGGTGATTAGAGATAGAAGGAGAAGGAGTAAGCATTTAGACTGTGCACCAGGGACAGGTGTATACAATCATTCTTCTTACTAACTTAGAAATAATTGTTTAGGGGAAAAGGCATGCAAGATTATTTTTAATCTCTGCTGTCCACTTCCCAATGTGCTCCTCTCAAAGGCCTTCAGACCCATTTCACTGGGTGACTGTCTCTCTTTTAGAGACAGAATAAACTGAGGGCTGGTGAGACAACAGGAATTACAAAGCTGGCCTCCAGATTTTTACACTGCAGTCTGGCCTCTGTACCTCACCACAGGAAAAAAAGAGTCAAGGAAGACTACTTGCCTTTCACTGCAGGGATTGACCTGCCAGTCAATGGAGCACAAAGGCTGAAGTCAAAGCATTCCTGTTGTCTTTTATTCACATTAATTCTTGGTGCCCACCTGGCCAGTAAGCTCACATCACTGCTTTTCGATCAATAAGGGCACTAACTGGTTATCTCAGTGTGTCAACTGATACCTTGCCTCTTCTTACTGAATTTGTAAAAACGTAGGAGCTTAAAGTCCTCTGCCTGTCTGTCACACGTGTTCAGTCAGCTCAGAGGCTGCGGAGCAGGCAGACACATATGGATGCACAGAGGCAATGTGATTACATCAGCCTCATTTCCTTAGCAAACCACATCAAAAATTCTGGTCCAGTGGTTTCATTTGTGCATGGAAGAAATAGATAGACCCACCAAATTCATTGTGGGAAGTAAATCCCAGAGTAGATTCTGCCCATTAGGGTCCTGAGTGGGATCGAAGAGACAATCAACAAAGGAGTTAATGCTGTCTTCAGGACATACTTACTGCTTAGTGCCTCACATCCTAGATCTCTCTTTAAGGAGCTGCTAAAAGGTAGCTGCTTGGTGGAGGAGATGTCTAGGACTCCAGCAGAGAGCCCAGCATTCGGGGACAAGCCAGTAAGATCAGTACGTCCCTGGGTGATGTCTGATACCTAACCCCAAAATAAGAATTTGAGAGAACTTCTCAGATCTTTTTCCCTCCTAAGGCAGATGCACAAGCAGAAGTTCCTCAGTCATTTTAAATCATCTGCCATGTGTTACTGTTGTATTTACTAAGTTGTTTACTGCTGAAAGAACTGTTCTTGCCTGAGTTTTTTATGTACCACTTCAAGGAAACAAAGGTGCTCTTGACCTCTCAAAACTTTGTCAAATAAGAGCCCATTTTCTGGCAATTAAAGATTCTAATTTGCATTGATTCAGGTAACCCAATTTAAAAACTCAGTTCAGATTGACAGATGACCAGTGCTATTAGAAACTTAGCTCTTTGATTCAAAACTGTATGGAACAACTTATCTAGAGGGATGTTTGTTAAGAAAACAAGTGCCACTAATGTGGCATAAAATATCCATTAGATCTGTAGAATTAGTAATTTAAACTCACAAGGCAAACTCTTTGTCTTTTCCTTTTTTAAAAAATACATATTTCTGTGTCCTTGCAGCATTCTATCTGAAGACCAGGACTGCACTTGGAAGAAATCATCATGTAAATCTCAGGAGCGGAAAAAGAAGAAGAGAAGGAAACCCTTCATTCCAGACTGCTAGATTTGACACTGCAAGTCTGCAGAGTCACATTGCTGGTGGATGAACTGATAGTCCAGTTAGTTAATCAGCATGGTGTGACCAGGTTTTCAAAATTAGTTATGTGTAAGGAATCTTAGTATAAAGCAGCATTTTCTCTTCTACCCTGACGTATAATGAGATCTTGCCCTAACCACTCCCTTTTCTTTCTTATTTACATGGAATGTATGCTGGATCCATGAAGTTCCCTGGCTGACCCTACCCAAACAAAGCCAACATATCTAGACTGTTTATAGTGTATGATGTAAGATCTGATGCACAGCCCGCTGAAGCTAGTAGAAGAACTCCAGTTGCCTCCAGTTGGTTTTGGATCAGGCCATTAAGGATTTTTTTTATTACTTTAAAATAGTCTCAACGTAACACAGTCATAACCATGGTTTGTGATTTTATCCTGCTATGTGATTTTTATAATGCCGTGGGCGTACTCTGCAGCTGCAAAGCGGCTGCTTTCTTCTCTTATCCTCAGCTTTTAGGTCTTTAACTTGGATTTTTAACCACCTGGGACCGATGTCAATCACTTGATTACTAAGAGACACTCTTCTTCCACAGCATCCTCATTTTTCTTAATGATTTTTGTTTATTTTTTTGTCTTTCATTGTTGAACTCCCTTGACTTAGCTCCAGTCCTGCATTAAAGTTGCACTTACCATATTTTCCTCTTTAAACTTCACGTATGTAAAAAGTTCATATTTTTTTATCTGACAAAAGATCTTTTTAAATAGATATTCTTCTTCATCCCTTTGTTATTGTTTCTCTAGGAAGTCACATATTTTCATTATGTTCTGCTTTGTTCATGTCTCTTTTGTTTAGTTCATCCTCTCATCTTGCTATGAATAGTCTATATATCAACTTGGTTAGAGATGGACAGACTTTTGTACCCGTACATAGTTACCTACACTCTCGCTGATCCCAAGATATTATTCAGTGAACAGCTTTAGGTTACAGAATTGATGGTCTCTAAATTGCTGCAGTTTCTTGATATCTTATGAAAGTTTTGCATGGAACAGCTGTTTTTTATTAGCTGAAAGCTGTTTGACAATATATACTTGTTTTGTCGTACATATATACCAAGTTAAATGGACTATGCTCTGGTGAGCATTAAGACAAATGGCTACATCTTCAGCAGTTGTTGCTCCATTTGCTTTAATTGTTACTACATCTTCAAGCGAGCTATGCCAGCTTACACTCTCTCCTTGTACTAATCTGGGCTCCTACCCAGAAATGCACGGAAGGTCTGCAAGTGCAAGTGAGAAAAGAATCTTGCCTGGCAGGAGTACAACTACCTATTGAAAAAAAAACAAAACAAACTCTCGCAAATTTATTTACCCGTTAAAGTATATGCCTGGAAGTAGCATGCATTTTCTGTGCCTTGATATTATACTTTTAATGTGCTTTTTCACTTTTCTTTCTGCCAAATTCTGTTTTTTATTGAAGTCAGTGATGCATCACCTATCCTTAATTGCTCTAGTGTAAAACTTCACAAACACTGGTGAAATCAGTTGATTTCTTCAGCATTTACACTGCTCAAATATGTCCACATGGGAATCCTGTCACTGATTTTGATGATCCTGAGAGATGGCTGTTCTGTGAACTCCTCTTTGCTTTTTTGAATACTATTTCAATGGTCAGATATGTCTTGTGGGACTTTTAGTAGCTTGCCTTATTATCAGATATGATAGAACTGTCATTGAGAAATGGAATAAAATTACTTTTAATTCATGGACATTCAGGTATGTGGGAAGTGTCTTTCCTAATCTTTTTTGCCTCTTCTATTTTCTTTTTTCTAACCCTTTGTACAGTTTCAGAATCAAACCAAAAGCTGGATTTTTGGCCTATGTGATACTATACAACCACTCTGTACTGTAACTAGTACGTTCAGAAGTTGCTAGAGATCAATTAATGCTTAAAATAATCAACAAAGTAAGCTTTTTGCTTCCTTTTCAAAATAATATCCAGGAAGAGTGTTGAGGCCTTTTCAAAATGGTCCCTCGGTGGTCTCCTGTCTTCGGGGCTTTCCTACCAGAAGGGGAAAGTGGTCAAATGAGGTCACCAAAGGAGGTCTCTCAGCAGGCAACAGGGGTCATATTTCTACTGCCTTGAACTGCTGGCATCAAAGTCAACAGCACTGCATCGCTGTAGTCATAGCTTTCTACATCAGTGTACTAAAAATCAAAGGGTGAAGAAAAAGTTTCATCCTTCTACAAAATATTAAACTCCAGTTCTGTAAACTAATCCACAGCTCACAGTGTGAGAGGAGAGAAAGATTTCCAAAGCTATTTGGGCACTAGAGGATAGGGATAGGCAACTTGAAGTATTTTTGTTTTGAAAGTGCCTACCAAGGATTTAGATCAATAGGAGCTAGACACCTGACTTGTTCAGCTGCTTTTGAAAACCATACTGGAAGTCTAACTTGCATTTTGATGCTCATAAATATCTTTGAAGTCTCGCTCTTAACATAATTGAGAATTGAGCCATTGTATCTTCAGTGCTTCTGAAGACAAATGTTGCTACCTTACAGTGCTATTGATTGGTATAAAAATAAAGGCTTTATATTAAACCACTTAATGTGACAGAGAGGGGAAAATACAGCAATTCCTTTAATGTCCTTTAGTGCTCCTATGTCATAAGTAATCTTATTTTTGCTTTACTAATGTACTGGTATTGGTTCTCTTCATTTATTTATGTTAACATAAATTTTCAACCATGTTTGAGAAATGCAGCTTGTGCTGGAAATTAATATAGTCCTTGTACAACCAAATCATTCTCTTGTAGGTGTGACAGACCCATATAAAGTGAGGTACCAAAGACAGGAAAGCTAAATGACATTTTACTGCCCAGACCAGCAAGACCTCTGGTGACAGCAGTGGGTGTGGAAAGCAGAATGCAGTTGTCTGACTGAGGAATTAGTGCCTGCTTTGTATTCAGAGAGACATATAAACAAATTTCATTATTTATGAAAAGTCCCTGAAGTTACCTGCTCTTCATCATCATCTGTCTGAATTTGGATTCAGCCTATTATTATTCTGCATTGTACCTACCATTTTCTTGGTGGAAACCCCCCCCCGACCTGTTATGTATACACACTGCATGATGTTATTTCATGAAATAGGTGAGGAAAAAGTGGTAAAACTTATTTCGACTCAACATCTGTGTCCGGGGCAGGTGAACAGTCTGCCTTCCACAAAGCTGCTCCAGGTTTCTAGTTTTTGATGCAGTCTTCCTGCAGGCTGAAGGCACCAGCTAATGACTGAAGCCCAGCAGTCTTTTCCTTCCTGCATGTGTTACAGGCAGAAACAGATGGAAATTTGAAATTGCTGGCCTCAGCTCCTGGGTCATATTAGTGTCTTTCGCTTCTTACAGGGCAGCTGCATCTGCAAAACAGCAGTATGCACGTATCTTGATACGTAACCCTAGAAGAGGGCTTCTAAATATAAGAGGAGTTTCTTTGCTGCCACATGAAGGAGGTCAGCCAGACACTTAAACAACACGTGGTGTATGTTTCATTAGATTGCACAGCAAAAAAAATAAAATCATGGGGACAATATGAAAATAAATTCTTTGGGGGCTTCCCTGCAGGAATACTCAGAAGTTTACAGCTTATGGCTTGGAGAGCAGTGCTGACTCTTCAGTTAATGTGGTTGCAACCATAATCCACGAACAGTGTGGCTCTGGAAGCTGTTGATTTTGTACCTGTATCTTTGGATGTGTGCTCATGGTGTTACATGTCTCAGCCTAGAGAGAGGTTGTATCTGTCAGTGTCCATCACTCCCAGAATCAGTGCAGATGCATCTGCTGGAACAGTGTGCAAGCCTCTCTCTCTAGGCTTATTTCCTTACCTGCACTCGAACTTTGTCAACCAGTTACTTAGAATTGATTTTGTTACTGATTTGCATCAGTAGGGGAGAGAATGGATTATCTTCCCAGTTAGTTTTTACTTTATGTGCATTGTGTGTGCATGCTAGGTACAAGGGGATGCATTTGAAGGACGGGATTTCCCAAGGCAAGATTTAAATACAGAGAAAGTAACTGGATTGGTTTGGGGCAGTGCAGATAAGCCATTACCTGGTTACCTGGTCAGGAGCCTTAATAAAAGGTGTTGTTTTGTGGAGGGAAAAGTTCATATCCACCAAACCTTCACTCCTGATAGTGGGGTAAATTAAGAGGAAGCTGAATAGATTTGGAACCTACCCTGACTTTGGAGAAGATGCCTCCAGGCAGTCAGAGACACCAGAAGGCCTGGCTGCCCACAGCTCCTCTGAGCCTTCAGTCTTTCATGGGCAATACCTTCAGGCTGAAACACTACTTGAATGTTGGCTTCGTCTTACTATCCTCCCAACTCCAATCTCATTTTTAATTAGTAGGTCTGTGAAGGTGTGCGGTGTTATGTTGGAGTAGAGGAGTTGAGAAGGGACATAATGGTCTATGAGTGATTTTTATATACTCTCTCAGTCTTCATTTTCCCAAGCACAACGGCATGTTCTGCATGCACAGCAATGGCATGTGGCACTGAAATGTGAGCGAGCCTTTAAGGAGGCTGCCCAACTTCCTCTGCATCACTCCCTGGCAGCCTAGAAAAATGGGCTAAATTCAGAAGTGACCTAAAAGGAGGAGAGGGTTTGGAAACAGATCACTCAGCCACTGTAAAGATGGAGGAACAAACTTGGGAGCCCAAGGTAAAAAGGAAGGTTATAGTAAGAAATTTAACCAGAAAGTTTCTGCAGTTAAACTGATTCTGTCTTGAATTCTAGGGTAAGTTCTGCTGCTGCTGCCACCTAACTCACTCTGCACAGCACAGAAGCTACAAGAAGCACTGGCTCATGTATTGTTTATAATGTGATTTACGGTGAGTCTGAATTTGATCTACTGGCTCATGACTGAAGATGGCTCTTCTGTTTTTGTCATATCTAGCTGTAGGGCTGAGTCAGCTTCCACTTCGCTTGCAATGACTTCTCTTTGACTAAATAAGCTTGCCTCATGTCAAGGAAAAAGAACTTTGCCAGATATCAGCAGATTCATCAGGATTTTAAACTGCACAGACTCAGACTTAAGGCCACTGCATTTCTTTTTCAACTCATACAATGGGGTAAGAGAAGGGGGAGCTCTACTGAACAGAGCAGCCTTGTGTAGACATTGTTCATGTGGGCTTAATTGCCTTTTGATTTTAACCAACTCTAGGAGATAATCCAAAGAGTGAAAATGAGAGAGTGCAAGTGGTTGATGAGTGCCATCCCTTCCTCAGGTCTGAAAGGTTTGTACAGCTGTTCTTCACCCCATTTAATTAAAGACATTCCCCTAGCACAGTTCCTTCCTGAGCTAGGATCTATTCTGTTTGGTCCTTACTTTCTTTAAAAATAAGTCAGCTGATGAAGAAAGATGGTAAGTGATCTCTCTGAGGGGGGTAGAATGACTCAGTAGTAAAGATGTCACTCTGCTTGACCCCTCAGCAACTACTGCACTGAAAGTGCCCTGTCATGGTTGTCAGAACTTGACAAAGTCTGCGGAGTCTCATCAACTCATGAACCAAGAACCAATATGCCTTAAAATTAATTTCTGAATAAGATGCTCTGTATGAGTTTATTATTAATAGGCCAGGACTAGTTTGTGTTTATTAAAGGCAGCAGATGTGAGTAAGGGAAAAAGGAGCTTCCCTTTGCTTGTGGCTGGTGACATGGTATATAACACAGAGACCATGTAGCTCTTCATATCCTGCAGGTGTCTTATGAGCATCTCCTTTTAGAACCTCATATTGCCCTATGAGGTGGTGTGTAGCACAGTCCAGACACTGGATAAGGCATTTAATTAGTTACTTTTATCTTGGTTTATGGGTTGTGGACAGTCTGAAAGTGGACTGTGGGATGTTTTTTTCCAAGGGAATTATTCAGTTACATTTCCCCCTGATTCCTTTACCGTCCAGCTGCCATTTGCAATTCAAACTGTTGTGATTCACCATACAATTTCCACAATATCACTTCTTCCTGAGCAGACAACCATAAATCCTGGGGCATTCCCATTGTTGGTGTGATTGCTAATACAAAAACTTTGTGATGTCTATGTTTAATGTCTGCTTAAAGGTGAGCATTTGTTCCATGGAAATATAAGTGGTAAAGACAAGCAGAGCCCTGGATATACCAGAACAAGATAATTCACAGTTCCAAAGTTGTACTTAACTAATAGGTTTTTCAGTGTTCACTCAGCCTATCATATAGATCTTTGGCTGATAGAAAGATAGTAGCTAAAGGCAGAAGTGATTGAGAGTCTTCTTGAAGGTCACGCTGGCAGTTAGTGTTAGAGGCAAGAAGGACATTTTTATCTAATTCTTTCTCTCCTTATCAGTGCAGAGGTTACAGTCACTATTCGTGAACATGCTCCAAAATTGGAGCAATGTACACACCCTCTGAATCAATTTGTTCTGGTCCTAATGTCAGGAGTGCTTAGTGAGAGCTAGGCCTAGGTGGCCTCTTGCTGTGTCTGCTGCCTCAGAGATACAGCACTTCAGCAATGTAGAGAGAGTTGTGATAAATGATTTTGATTTATCACCTGTGACACCTGTGACGTTCTCACTAGGGAAGTTAACCAGGAACCTTATTTGAGACGCATATGGAAGTCTTGGAGGAACCTGTAGCAGCTCCCTGTCTGTTTCATCCTTCATCTAGCAGTAAGACAAAGAAGGTTAAGACAGGTATGTAAAGGGGCAGGACTAGAAAAGATAGTTTGTATTCTTCTTTTGGGATGTGGAGGCTGGTCCTGGAAGGAGCAGCCACCCTGGAGGGGGAATTTTTATGCCCTTCAGGTTGCAGGGCATGGCAGGAGGCAAAAAGTCAGAGATACTTTTAAAGGGAGGAGCAAAACTCCAGGGTTCCAGAATATCAGTGGGTGGATGAGCTCTGCCAGGCCCTTGTGGTATGTCTTCAGATAATCTCTCGCTTCCCACATCCCCTGCATTGACAGCTGGCAGGGAATTGGGCTCTCACTCAAGCTGATGAGGGAAGACAACACTCCCATGCCTGTGAGGACCATGCATACAGACATGGCCGTGAGGAGATGGGGTGATTCAGTGGGCAGCAGTTGTAAGGCCCTCACTTGCTTCTCTGGGCAACCTGTTCCAGCGCCTCACCACCCTCACAGCAAAGAACTTTTTCCTAAGATCTAATCTAAATCTCCCCTCTTCCAATTTAAAACCATTATCCCTTGTCCTGTCACTCCACTCCCCGACCAAGAGTCCCTCTCCAGCTCTCCTGTAGAGGGACTCTGTCAGGAAGAACTTTGTCAGGAAGAAGTTCTTTGCTGTGAAGGTGGTGAGGCCCTGGCCCAGGTTGCCCAGAGAAGCTGTGGCTGCCCCATCCCTGTGGGGGTTCAGCCTGGAGAAGAGGCTCCATAGAGACCTTAGAGCCCCTTCGGGGCTTTTCAGGACTGGAAGGGGCTCTAAGGTCTCCCCAGAGTATTCTCTTCCAAGGTGGTGAGACCCCGGCTCAGGTTGCCCAGAGGAGCCCCCCCGTCCCTGGAGGGGTTCAAGGCCCTCAGACCCTTGGGGGGGTCTGGTAGGAGGTGTCCCTGCCCAGGGCAGGGGCGGCACTGGGTCCTGCTCCCCGGCAGCCGCTGTGCTGGCCGGAACCCGCGGGCCGGGCTCGGGTTCCCCCCGGGCGGGTGCCGGCGGAAGCGGAAGAAGCGGCGGCGGCCCGAGGTGGGTTGCGGTGACCGGGGCCGGCGGTGGCTGCGGGGCCGGAGCGGGGGGAGGGTCAGCCCCCCCGGGCGCTTGTCGGGGAGAGGGGTGGGAGGGTCCCAGGGCAGCGGCTGCCCGCGCTGGGGGCAGATAAAGCTCCGGGGGATTGGGGGGTGGTGTTTTGAGATGGGCGCTTTAGCGGCCGCTGGGTTTCGTGCGGGCCTTCCCGACCCCCGCCTCGCAGGGTCTGCTGCTTACACTGCGGGGAGCGCGACGCTGCTGCGGTTCCACGTAGCTTGTTAACACCTGGATGTAGGCTGGGTTTTTAATAAGTTAAATTGGCGGGCGGAAATCAAACTTTACACCTCTCAGAGAGTTATAGAGCAGGTGTGTTTATTGCAGCGCTGGGCTCAAGGGGAATTGCTCCTCCAAACTTGCACCCCTGGGCACTGAGCAGGCAGCCACTCATGGTACTGAGCATACCTGTTCAGTAGTGGGGTTGGATTATTACAGTCATTTCTAAGGACAGGTGTGGCTAGTGTAATTATTTCTTGGAATTGATTATCAGAAGTTCGCTCCTGGCGCCTGCGCTCTGCCATCTGGTGGTCATGTTTGGGGGTCTTCTGGAGGAAGGCCCGAAGTCTTTCTCACCGTGTCCTTTTCACCTTTGTTGAGTTAGCCGGTCTCCAGACCATGAGACTGGTTCTCACCACACGGTTGCTTCGGTTTAGACTCATCCTGATGTTCATCAAGACTTCTGGTAGCGCAGAGTCCCATTATTTGCCAGGGCCTCTTGCAGCAAGTGTCCCGTTATGTGCTAAAGATACTTATTCATGCTAACAACATCGGTTAGAAGTTCTACTTTTCTCAAAACTTCTACTTTTCCTACATCAAAGTTATTTATTTGCTTAGGTTTTTATTTACTTAAGCCCCAGGCACTGGAACTGGTTGCAGGCTGTGACCGAGTAGAGATCTATACAGTTAAAAGTTGGGCAATGTCCGTAACTTGAGCTGCCAGGAAACAGGGCAATATCCCACACAGGTTACTTGTTTGTCCCCTGCTGGGCACTCTGCAGGGCCCTCTGCCTGTGGTTCCACCTCACACCACCTTTGGCCACATCTAAGTTGGTGCACTTCACCTCTAAAGCAGTAGCCTGTGCTCCTTCCTTCTCCCTGCAGATATGGCCACCCAGGCTGTGGAGTGGGAAGAAGCGTGTTTTTTGCACAGGAGGCTCCTGTCTCTTCCAGAGAAAAGCCACTGCTAGAGCATGGGTGGGACTGTGCTGTTGGTGCTTTAGAGCTGGAGCCAGCCACTGTGAGGATCCTCAGCAGGTTGCCACCTGGGACAACTTTGTTTTCTAGCGAAGTCGCATTTCTAGTAGGTTGAGTTTGGAGTGTTCTAACAGAAGGTTCTACTGATGTGGTAGAACATGATATGCATGGGAATTCGAAAGACAGAAGAACAAGCATTTAGCTGGAGAAGAGAATACTGGTGTGCTGCAGTGGCAGATACCTGCATGGTCAACCCCTACAGTGGCTGAGTCTTGCAGAGATGTTAGGGTACTGAACTGTAGCACAAAGTTGTCGTTCAGTGTCTTTATGCTGAGTGTGATATTAATTTTAAAATGCTAGTGTTTGGGGTTGGTAAAGTTTCTTACACTCATCAACTCGGAAACAGAGCCCTGGTCTCCTGTTGAGCTTGCTTTCCTGCCTACTGCTATGCTGGTTTCCAAAGTACTTGTGCTGACCTGGCTTTTCCTGCTCTTTTAGGCCTTTAAAAATGGGGAACACAAGCAGTGAGCGAGCTGGACTGGAGCGTCATGGGCACAAAGCATCCCGAGGTGACAGCTCAGGAGGAGCCATCAGTACAAAAGAGGGCGATAGACCAAAAATCTTAATGGACAGTCCTGAAGATGCAGACTTGTTCCATTCAGACGAAATGAAGGTATTGCTGGTTTGGTCTTGTCTCGTTAATCAGCCTGGGAACAATCTCCGGTGGTGGTGCTGGAGCAATTCTATCACTGAGTTTATACACAAAACTGAGTATCTCCCTTGTTTTTATGCTGAAGAGGGATACTGCGTTGATCTTCAAACAGACACAATGAGTGTAATGTCATGGTTTCCAGTAAGAATTAATTGTTGAGAAACTAAAATGTAAGTGGCTCAAAAGCTCTTCCCCAGTTCTAGGTGCAGCACCCCAGCTTCCTTTGGATTCTTAATGCTCTTGCAGTTACCAGTGACATTTTACCTGACTGTTATTTTCACAAAATCACAGAATTCTCTAGTTTGGAAGAGACCTTTGAGATCATCTAGTCCAGCCATCAACCTAACTTGTAAAACAACAACCCATCACTAAACCATGTCAACCCATCTTTTCAATACCTCTAGGGTTGGTGCCTTGACCACTTCCCTGGGCAGCCCATTCCAAGGCTTAATAACCCTTTCAGTATAAAAGTTTTTCCTGATGTCCAATATGAACTGACCCTGGTACAACTTGAGGCCATTTCCTCTTTCCGTATTGAAAGATCTGTTAACTGGGGTTTTTTGCTCACTACTAAATAGATTGTTAGGAACATCTTGCTGTGTATCACGTTTCATAAGGATATCTAACAGAAAATGACACTCTTCTTATATCTGTGTGTTTTGAAAACTTCTGTGACCTGGGGTAATTTCTTGTTAGCCTAATTTAGCTGGAGGGAGGGGGATGATTTTGCCTTCTACTCTTTCTGCAGATTTGGATGGCTTTAACATCTTTGCAGAATTTGTGCAGATGAACTTGTAAGCAGCATCTAGAAATGTACAGTTTCTAATCTCTATCTGACAGAATCTACTTGTAGACCTGGGCGCAAAATTGTCCTCAGTAAAATACGGGTTGTCTAAGCATGCTAGCGAAGAATTTCTTTTGCTTAAGAAGTTGTGCTTTTAGGCTCCGTTGGAGAAAGAAGAATTCCTGGCTTGGCAACAAGATTTGGAAGTGAATGATAAAACTCCCACTCAAGCTCGACCAACAGTCTTTCGCTGGACTGGAGGAGGGAAAGAAGTTTATTTATCTGGGTCCTTCAACAACTGGAGTAAAATTCCCCTGACGAGGAGGTAATAAATTGCAGCTGCTGCTGTGTCAGTGGTGTTCCTGTGGACTAGTAAAGTTTAGTGCAGTGAGAAAGGCACTGTTGGTAGATTAGTGATGTGCTTGCATATACCACTTTCCTGCTTCTCTTCTCAAGCCCTTGATGAGAATCTGACTTTTTGCTTCTCGTATGGCACAGGGGGAAAGTTGAGCCATGTGTCAGCTTTGACGGAGTTATTTGTTCACAAGGCACCATGTGTCAATGACCTGAAACAATCCTTGTGCAGAGTCTGGGGTGGAGTTGGAGTATGTAAGGTGAAGTTAGTTTTAGGCACAGGGACTCTGATGGTAGGTGCACTTCCTTGTCATATTGTTGCCTTTTGCCCAGCTCAAAGGGTTGAAATTCTGCTTAGGAAACTCTGAGCACGGGACACCTGCTGGTAAGATAATCAACAAGAGAATAGATCTGTGTTAAGGTACCAAGTGCTTTCTCCTGCCAGAGAGCTCTGAACTTCTGCTTAATTCTGTACGGAAGTAAGTAGTTTAAATCAATGTTTTCTCAAAAGTTTAAAACCAAACTGCTGGCAGAGAGACTGAATTTAACTGTTGATCTGAGCCCTGTTGTCTGTCAATGGTGACATATTCATGAATGACTGGTCTCCTGCCAATTTCTGGTGTTTCTTATATCAATGCGTGGCTACCAGCATTGTCATCGTTGCAGAACTGTCTTAATTTCTTAGGAAACTTGAGGGAGGAGCATGGTGGCCTGAGGAAGTGGTATGGGCCAGTTGTTCTGTGCATGAACAACATGAAATTCATTACCCAGATAGGAGCTGGAATAAAGACCAGTGGATGAGGCCTTACAGTCATACCCTGGGTAGAAATCCTGGGAGGTGGAAAATGGGGAAATGAATCTGGAAGGAGGACCGAAAAAAAGGGCAGGTTTGTTTCTTATCAGATGAGGTATTCTGGGAAAGGAGGTATTTGGACCTTCTTAGAGGATGGACAAAATCATGTTACTGAATCAAATATGCTCAAGTAGAAGAGTTCATTATACCAAACTGAAATGTCAAATCCAGCTCTGTGACAGCATGCTTGCGTTTCTTACCTGAGAAGAAGAGAGGGGAGATACTGGCGACGTGTGGCCTGTTTGAGTTATTCATGTTCTATCAGCTGTCTCAGCTTCTTTGAGGTGCTGGTGAAGACTTCTGAAGAATTGGAAGTTCGTGGCACAGCAGTATCAAAATTACCAAGCAGCAGCTATTCAGACACAAAGTAACTCAGGAGTATCGAGTTCCTGCTTTCAGCTTCTAGTCGTCATTTGTTTATTTCATAGGGATTTGTGAAATGCAATTTATGATGCTGAATGCTGAAAGGCAGGGAAATAAGAGTAAGCTGATCTTGTTCCATCGACAGGAGTCTCCCAGATAAAATGAGGTCTCGCATACTAACAAGTAACATGAAGATGTGAGGATGACTTTACAAAAGCTCAGTGGCAATTCCTTCATGTCAGTAATGTGGGTGCTGATTTTGAATGTGTTGGGACTTGCTGTTACAGAAGAAATGCTCGTTAGCATTAACACTAGTTTTATATTTTACATTGCATCAGAGTCTCTTAAAAGTGGCACTGCCTTTTTAAGCTTTTGCACGCTTGTGTTCTTGTTACGGTGTATTCTGTGTTACAGTGTTTGTCACAGTTTATCAGTTGATGTATTTTTCAGAATACTTCAGAATTGATTGTTTGTCTTAAATTCCAGTCATAATAACTTTGTGGCAATTCTGGACCTGCCAGAAGGAGAGCACCAGTACAAGTTTTTTGTGGATGGGCAGTGGACACACGACCCTTCAGAGGTAATGCTTTCTTCAATTCACTGTAGTTATTCATTGAGGCGTCTGAAGATGAGAAACTGGTATTTATTGGTTGACAACAGGAACTGTTTAAGCTGGCGAGAGATTTCCCACCTCAGCTGGCCTAGGTGGTGGCACCACACAAAGGACAGGAGATTTTACAACAAACAGGTGACGAGGTCTCTTGGGTCTTGGTTCCTAAGAGGTGGTGAGCTTCTCCTGCCTAGTACTAAATTGTCTTGTAAAGCACTGTGGTGTTGCTGACAGCCCAAATCTTTCTGTGCCAGAATGTTGCTATTGCTGCTCTCGATCTTTTCATTGGCCAATAATGATCTTCTCATAGGCCAGTAATGGTGCCAAAATTTACCAGGCCTTTTCTTCCTCCTCTGCTGTAAAATGAGCTTTAACCCGAGCCTGCCCAGCAGTCCTTACCTGAGTCAGAACTAATTGTTCACAGCTGCTGGTTCCAGTCCTCTGGAACTGAAGAAGAGGAACTTTGCAGAGTTTACCTTGCAATAAATTTAGCTCTTTGAACCCCTGCCCTGGATTCTAGTCTTAGCCTTAGTGGTAAACCAGCAATAGCAGCCATGCTCTGTCCTACAGCAGGCCAGGCAGGTCTTAGCCTGGCTGGGAAAGCCCTGGAGAAGCTACAAATGAAGCTTCTGCATTGTCACTGTTAACTTTAGCCCTCACCTGATCCTAGCCTTATCTGTAATCCAAGAATTTTTCAAGTGCCGTGGACCTACACCCCCCTCCAGTTCTAAATCCTGTACTTGCCATAACCTAACACTAACTGAGCAACATCTCTTTCCATGGCTGTTACTAGCATATTTTAAAAGTAATAGATCTCATTATTGTTAATGCTGATTGTGTAGTGTTGAGAATCTAATAGCCCTGCAAGCTTTTTTATTCTGACTTTTTTATCTTGTTTCTTCCCAGCCAGTAGTAACCAGTCAGCTGGGTACCGTCAACAACGTCATACAGGTGAAGAAAACTGACTTTGAAGTATTCGATGCTTTGATGGTGGACTCCCAGAAATGTTCAGACATGTCGGGTATGAGCTTACTGGTAATTTTATATCACACTTTTTAGATCTGTTAAAAATTCCATCTTCCTTTTCATTGGGAGTTAAAGCTCCAGTGGAGATTAATCTCCACTTTTGTCAGGCCCTGTGGACGTGTGCAGGAATCGTAAATGCACCAAGGAGAAAGCCTCTGTCAGAGCAACGGGGGTCACTGTAGATCTGATTAGGAGGAAGTCATGGTTCTTAACAGCTGTCGCTTTGCTTGTGCGGTGTGAAAGGGCTGGTTTGGGCGCATTCAGTGGATCAACCTCTACAACATCAGGCCAGTGTTCGCAGGCTACAGTACTCCTAATACCATCCTCCTGTGCTAGAGAGGAGGCTGAGGAGGGCAAAAGTTGCACATTAAGAGGCAGAAATTAGATACATCTTAGTAGTGCTGATACAGGCTCAGGAATACATCACATACTCTTGATTTAGTATAAATGAGCTACATCTTAGAATAATACAAAAATGATATTTTTGCCCTAAATTTCATATTCTAGTGTAACAGAGAGGTAAGATTTAGCTTCAGTCATGTCTGAGTTCAGCCTTGGCTCCTGCTCTTTATAGCCCTTTGTAGGGATGGAGGCCGTGAGGAGTACCTTAAATCCTCCTGTGGAAAACCTGTCCTTCAAACCTGAGGCAGAAGGTGTGTTGGGTTGTGATTTGCTACATGCCACTGCTCCCAGGAGAAAGCCTTTTTGGAGCAGGGGTGTGGTTTGCGAGACTTGGACCCGACGAGATTCTGGCAGATGCCTCCCTGCCATGTACTGAAACAGCCTTCCCTTGTATTGCTTTCGATTCTGAAGGGCTCTTTCTGTCACCCTGTCCCTGCACAGCAACACCACCTGCCTTTCACATGTGCGTACTATGGTTTCAGTGCTTCAACGCTGCGGTGCAACGTTTACTCTTTGGTGTTCAGTGGGGAAGTACGGGGCAGAGATGACAGTGAATTTCTGGGGTGCAGTGGGGCTCTCAGAGCTCCGTCTCCCACCTCCTCTCACAGCTGGTCTCAACTCAGACAGACTTTGGGCATCTTAAATCACTTCTTGGACAGTGACTGATCCGTTGGCGCTGCATCAGCTGCTGCAGTTCTTGTACTTACAGGCTATTGATTTCTTCCGGCTGCATGTTCCTGGATGTGAAAATCGACTTGGTGCCAGTAAAGACTTACCTGTAGAGAGCAGATATTCTCACAGACTATTTAAGAATAAATATTTAATATTTCTTTGGCAGAGCTGTCAAGTTCACCCCCAGGACCGTACCATCAGGAGCCCTACGTGTGTAAGGCAGAGGAGCGCTTTAAATCGCCTCCTATTCTTCCCCCCCACCTGCTGCAGGTCATCCTGAATAAGGACACAGGCATTTCTGTGAGTACATTACTTGGTTTGCTGAATGATGGCCTTGAGAGTGTGAAGAGATGGGGAAAAAATCTGAGTACAGGCAGGGGATGGTTTAGGAAAAACCTTAGAATAGTTGCCATGTTGGTAAATTCCTTATTACATATGTCCAGATGGGTTCATCTGGAGTAAACTTACTTCTCTTCAAAATTGAAAAGAAAACTAGATTGCTGTTTTACTCCCAGAAACCCTGACCTTCCCACCACAAGGCTATTACCATGTCAGAAGCACACAAGAAGTAATGGAGGTGTGTTTCACAGTGGCAGTGAGGGTGCAGAGGGTTTCACCCTGGAGGCATATCGGGTTGTTCTGAAACTTCAGCTGTGTTTGTTGGTGGACCAAGCGTCAGAAGCCGTGTGATGTGTTTGAGGCTGTGGCTAGTTCCAGACGGTGTTTGTCACCCATCGGCTGTGAGGAGTAAACTGTGAGATCTGTTATTTTCAAACTGTCTCACTTTCTCTTTTTTCCAGTGCGATCCTGCTCTCCTCCCTGAACCCAATCACGTCATGTTGAACCACCTCTACGCGCTTTCTATCAAGGTGAGAGGCCGGGGCATGTTCTTCACACTTGCAGCTTTCAGATAACCGCGTTTCTCACTTGTTTTCCATCTCCTGTAGGATGGCGTGATGGTACTTAGTGCTACGCATCGTTACAAGAAGAAATACGTGACTACTTTGCTGTACAAGCCAATATGAACATCATAGTCATTTCTGACCAAGCGTTCTGGGTCCCTGCAGTCTCAGAAAAAAATTCTTCTCTTAACCAAATGTATTTCTGCTCTGTGCTGTAGCAAATGAACTCTGATTTCATATTGTTTCCGAGACTTCCAAGTTCCCATATATTTGCCTTATTTTTCCGTCCCACCTTGGAAGTTCTTGGAGACCGCGGCTTTGTGACAACTAGACAGATGGCAAAGGTGTCGATGCCCATTGTCAGCTCAGTTAAAAAAACACCAAAGGAATTAGGCTGAAAAATGGGAGGGCAGCAGCAGATGGAAGCCTTTCAGCACTGAGACAGACTGTAAGGAATAAACGAGGCAGCCTAAAGTCTATAAAGTTCAGGATTCGTGTGGAATCTGATTTGAGCTCTGCCCTCAGCAAACGCAGGCCCATTGCTGCTCTCCTAACTCATCAAACGCACAGTTATTTCAGTAGCAAATTCCAAACTTGTGCAGCTGAAGTAAGTGTGGATATTGATGGTCTTCTTGTAGTAGGCTTTCCAGGCCACGATCAGCAACACAATCACCTACAAGGTCATTTTTATTTTACGGTAGAGCGGGATGCACTGTTTCTACTGTGAATAGCTCTGTAGCTTTTCTCTTCATGAGAACTGAGATACAACTTTTCCCCCGTGGAATTTCTGGTAAAGACAATTGTTTTTAATGGCTGGGTTTTTCTGTAATTCATAAACGTGTCTTGCAGTAATCTGCTTTTTGAAACCAATTTCTCTTGCTGTCACTGAGAAGGACTTCCTTAGGCCGGGCTAGATCACTGAAAGGCAATCATTGTGTTCGGTTTTAGGGATTAGTTCTTCAGTAACAGCCTGAAGGTGACTTTAAGTCGCCTGTATCGCAGTGGCCAAACTTGCCCCTGGGTGTCAGCTGTTGCAGGGTGCTGGCTACAGCAGCACCCACCTTCTGTGCCCAGGGCAGGAGCTGGGCCCCCGCTCCAGGTTGCGGTGGTGACCACGGGGTGTCCAATCCCCGGTGGCTCCACAGCCAGGGCTGTGGGGATCTCTGCAACTTTTTACTCTGTTTATATTTGCTAAGTGATTCCAGTAACGCCAGGCTGCCTGCACTTGGCACTGGCAGCCTGTTTTATCCCAAAACAAACGCAACCTTAATGCAAAACTGCCTGCCGGCGCGCCTCGGGCCTGTCCTGGGGAAAGCCGCTCAGGGGGTGACCTGCTGGGGCCTCCCCACTGCTTGGTTTTTGGTGCCCAAGCATGCCGGTGACTGTGCCAACGCCAGCCAGCCACGGGCCGCAGCGAGGACAGGTGCCGGAGCGGCCAGCGCTGTGTGGAAGCTGGGGCAGGGGCGGGCACAGGGTGACGTCCCCTCCTTGGACCCGTTCCTGGGCCTTCCTGCAATATCCTGAGGAGCTCCGTAGGTCTGGGTCTAGTGCAATGGTTTTCTCTGAAAACTCTTTCTACTTCATTCTTGGTGTCCTGAAACACAGAATTGCTTTTGTTTTCAGCCTCTTTAGAAAGAATAAAACATTTTCAGCACAAGTGGGTGACTCGCTTTGTTATTATCCTTCCCATTGTTGGTACCCTCGACTTCCTTGGGATGTGTTCACAGCCCGGGATGGGCCTGGTTGCGCTTTTATGGCTTGGCGGCTTGTGCGAGCTTTGCATTTGTAGCTGCACCTTCAAACGCTGTTCCCTTGCGGTTAAACAAGTGAAGATGAGGGTGGTGGTTGTGCCTGTGATGTGGATGAAGGCTGGGCAGTGTGTGTTTGTGGTACAAAGTTTGCTGGAAGAAGGAGAGTCCAATTGCTTATGAGCTCCAGGGATCAGTTCCTCAGGGCTGAAGAGCCTGGTGTCGGCCTCTCTCTGTTCCAGCCGCTCTTCAAGCAGAGCTTTCTTTGAGACATTTCTCCTTGCCAGCATGTGGCTGCGGGTTGGACATGGTTTGTGGTGTCACAGGCGGATGGATGGCAGGGGGACGACCTGCACCCTCTCTAGCATTTACATTAGCCCCAGAAAATGCTGCCACCTGCGGGGGTGAGGGACAGGGCTGGGGGATGCATGAGCTGCCCGTGCTGCAGGGGGGCTCGGTGCTCTGCTGGGGGGAGGAGGGGGATGAGTGTGGGGGTCCTTTTAGCTTGGGCTGGTTGCGTTGGGGCAATTAATGAAGTATCGGTCACAGAGAGGCGAGAGTGGGCTGCAGCAGCTCCAGCCAGCTGATGGAGGAGGTTTGCCTTCTGTTGACATGTAAACTTGAGTCAAAACACCTGGAAGTTTAAACGCGGGGTGTGTGTGTGGAGGTAGAGAAATGTGTGGCCACAGCCGGTCTGCATTCCCTGCCTGATGGTGCCATGGGGAAGGAATGGCCCTTCCTGCTGTAGCGGTGTCAGCACCGCTGGTGGCTGATGGCTCAGCGCAGGGAGCTGCTGGGCTGTGTGCAGGCCTGTGGGGATGGGGTGTCCCTAGAGCTGTGCCCTGGTCTCTGAGCTGGCAGGGGGGCAGGTGGTGCCCAGGTCAGGGCAGGGTGCTGCGGGGCTGTCTGTGCAGCCCGGGACCTGGGGGGGGGACAGGCGGCAGCAGAGGAGAGGCAAGTGGTGGGACTGGTCTGCTGTGGTCAGACTGGCAGGCAGACAACGTGCAGTGGGGCCGCTCCGAAGTTTTTATTGCCAGCAGGGACACAATACCACAAGTAGTTTATTTATTTGAATGGCCTAGAAATAATTTCTTTTTGGCTGGAAGAAGAGAGGAGCTTAGAGGTAGCTTAATTTGTTTTTCTCATTTTGGTTGCACAACGGACTTTTTCACAGGTCAAAGACTNCCTGTCCAGCAGGTGCCCCTGCACAGCACGGGGGATCCCACCACTTCCCTCTGCGTGTTCAGGGTGAGTGAGCCCAGCTGCCCGGGGGGAGGCAGGGAACGGGGACAAGGTGTCCTCAACTCTCAGGAGCCACAGACACCTCCTCCCCACTCCTGGTCCTTCTCTTCAGCAGGACCAACAACCTGAAGGCAGAGGGAGGCCACCAGCTTTGGGTTTTTTGTGGGGTTGGGGAGTGTGGAAATGGTGGTTTTAATATCTTTTTGCTAGGTTGTTTTGTGCTTGGCAGGTGACTGAATGAGACTGCCCGCACCGCCTTCCCCTACCGTAAGGGGATGAATCAAATCCCTCCGAAGGCAAAGGCTGGATGGGTTTGGGTTTATTGGCTCGCTGACATTCCCCACCCACACCTCCCAGGGTGTGCTGCCCTGTTTATTCTTGGCTGTTGCTAGGAGAGCACATTTGCGGGGCTGGTTTTTAGGGTAGAGGCTTTTCACACAGTCCTTCTGGGGACTCCTGAGCGAGCCCCCACGTCCTGTGGCTGCAGCAGAAATAACACGAGCTCCCTGCCCTTCCCTGCACCATCATCCCCCCCTGATGCCCCCCAAATTTCAGGCCCAACCGTGGGATGGTCAGGCTGACAGGGAATTTGTGATGGCTCTTGGTAATCAAAAGGCTCAATAAATTATTTTTTTTTTTACTGCACCAGTTTCTGGATTATTTTAGTTGTGTTACAATTCTGATCATGCATCATAGGACTGCAACAATGAGCTTTAAATAAGTATTCTTTGTGCACAGTAAAATAGAAATAAAGGAACATTTAACAAGTTAGCATTTCATCAGATACATCAGATAGTAGGCACAATAGATAAATCAAGCAGCTTGGGGTTTATGTAGAGCGTTTTTCATGAAGAATGTCACGTAGACCAAAATGTAAGAGGAGCTATTAGTAACCCGCCCACACCCCCTCCAGCAAGGCCTTTATTGGGGGTAAGGGGGCGAGTATGTGCACAAAACCAAAAACACTGAACAGTAGGAGGACAAATTAAGTTACTGTAGGCAGCAGTGTGAATATTAAAAACCTCTTCCTGTGAAAGAATACTTCAGACCCTGTAAAAACTGGTTCAGTTAAAAATAGATGTATTTACATTAAGTCTGATCTAGCAACTTTTCCCAGCAGGTGTAAGTTCAGCTGTACAGTAACTCTGCAGGTTGTACTCAATCTCACTTGATTTCTGAATTATTTCTTCTTTTTTTTTTTNCACCTCCAGGCTTTTAATGAGTGGAATGGTGGAACCATGGGACAAACCCAAGTGTTTTATAGAGAGGTTGGGGGGTATTTTCGGTGTGGTTTGTTTCCCCCACACACACACGTTTGCAGGCTGTGGCCGTCTGGGAGGGCGATGCACACACTGCGCAGCTTTTGCAACTCTGTCTGTCGTT
>VXBW01002231.1:474568-513682 GCA_013400375.1 Thinocorus orbignyianus
CAATTTCATTTTTTTTTTTGATTTTTTTTTTTTTTTTTTTTTTTTTTTTTTAAGTTGCAGCTATTTAGCCTTAAAGCACCAGCATATTACAGCAGTGGGATGAGTGACTATCTCTGTCCGCGTTGCTACCAGTAAGTACACTGCTGGGAGAAATCCCAAAACCTGTCATTAGATCACACTATCCTTAATTAGATGGTTTTTATCCAGCTGAAGATGT
Organism: Thinocorus orbignyianus; assembly: GCA_013400375.1. Lineage (NCBI taxonomy): Eukaryota > Metazoa > Chordata > Aves > Ciconiiformes > Thinocoridae > Thinocorus > Thinocorus orbignyianus. Next base: position 474,786 of record VXBW01002231.1, read on the forward strand.
AGGGGTCATTTACCAGGGTGAGATTTGTTTTCCCAGCTCCTCAGATGGGTCTCACCTCGACCCAGAGCACTGGGTACCTACTTGGTTCTGAGGCCAGAACCAAGCCAGAGGTGTTGGCAGCTGCCTGCTGCTATAGTAAAATATTTGGACAACTGCACCTGTTTTAGTTCCTAGGAACATGCTTGGGTTTTGTGAAGCCACTTATGCTACTTGTTGAGGGAATAACAACTATTTAAATGCTAAATATTGTCTGGGTGAGCTCTTTGGTAAGCCTTGACGCCTATAGATAACACAGCTGGGTGCGATGGCAGGATGGTTCCTGGATGCTCTATAGAGAAGGAAGCGTTCATTTCACCATGCCAGTCGAGATAGTTATTTGTTTTATTTGGTTATTTGTTCAACAACAAAGTTCAATACTTTCCAGGTGGAGCTTCAAACTGTCCCTCTGGTTCCCTCGTCAATAATAAAAAGGTAATGAAGAAAAAATCCTGTACTTTTAGAGACCTAAAACCTCATTGATACTAACAAGCTTCAATTGCAATTGAACGTTACAATATTTCTTCATGGGAGCAGGAGGACTAAGCTGAGGCCCCTCCAGTGGCTGAAGATGGCTGTCCACAACCACCAGTAAAACAAAAAGCCAGTGTTGAAAAACGCACAGTTTACAATAAAAAAGTAGAAACCAATTCAATTCCCTTTTGTTACGAATATAAAGTTTCTTGTAAATATGTACAGTCCTTTGAGCTATTTCTATAGCAGGAAGCATTTCACGAACAAGACACAAGAGATACACTTTCAGGACTCAACAAGCCCATTTCTGAGGTCCTGAAGATCTTCCATGAGATGCAAAGATTTAAAGACTGATTTCAGTGACCTTTCAAAAATATTCAGACCAGGAGACAAAAACTTTCAGCAAGTTTCCTGCCAAATCAGCTGATCTAAAAACAACCCAACAGACAAGAGAACAGAATACAGTACTCATGAAACTCGCCAAAGGACACTGACAAGGCATTTGAATTTTTATGGGTTTCTAGAACAGGCTTGCAAGGGACTAGTAGAAGTTTAAGAGTGTGGCCAAGGGAAGATTGGATGCAGTTTTGCTCTTTCCAGTTGTAAAGAACATGGTTGTTCGCTTAGGATGTTGCTATTGCAGATTGAATGGTCAAAACCTGCTTTGAAAATCATTTGCTCTCTGCTTCATGTTCACAGCAAAAGAGAATAGGAAGCAATAAATGGCTCCAGGTTAGACACGCGAAGCAAAGGCGAAGGTGTGTTCCATCACCACTACAGCTGTTCGTGTGAGTATCCTCTTGTGCCGCTACATTTGGTTCTTATTGTACGACAAGTTACAGATGGCAGGAGGAGCCAGCCCTGGGGACCGTGGGGTCACTGCCGAGAGGAGACCATGGGCCTGACTGTAAATCTTGTCATAGAATAAGGCTGGTTAACTCTTCATTGCCAAATTTCCAGAGCAATTAACGGTCATTTTGCAGCGTAATCTAAAGGTTTCGGTTAATTTACAAGTGAGGTACAATACACTACTCAGCAAAGCAACCTAAAAGGAGAGAGCAGCCAGTGATGGTGCAGCAGCATGCAGTGAACTGTCATGCAGAAGACCTGGATAAAGTCTTACACCCCAGTAGCTTATAGGTAATGCACTTTGTCTCGGGGGCCGGGCAGGTGGGATCATTTAAAGCAGGGTTCTTCCCTCCCCATCAGAGCTGCTGTAGAGCAATTTCAGTGAGAACAAAATAACTTTCAGAAGTGGCAGGTGAACAGACTAATCGGAAGGAATTTTGTCTTGTGTTCTGTAGAGAATATCCAATCACAGCTTCTACTGAAAGACTCACTCACCTTGGCCCTTCTGTTTCCAGGCCACCAGGAATTCCCAGCACGTCTCAGAACTATGGTCAATTATCTGGCGAGGGGCGCTAACCACATTAAAGACCTGGGGTGGGACTCTAGTCCCTTTTCATTTCCTTGTGGAACTACTAGGGACTAAAGTGAATACAAAAAGTTCATGGACTGCTTGAAAGAGTAACAGTAGTACAAAGTGCAAAAACAGGAGTGCAGGAAAGTGCAGAGAAATTAACTGAGATGCAAACAATCTTCAAAAGCGTCGCGTCTCCCGATGCGGAGCAAGCTTTGGCCCAGGAATGCTGTTGCTGTAACTGGGCGGCAGATGTATGGAGTGCATAATACTCAGTATATTTCCGTTTTTTTTTTTCCTGCAGGTCAAGATGAGTGACTTTGTCGAACTGAGACTTACACTGAAGACTGGTCCCAGACCTGGCAGGGAAACAACATGACAGTGACAAGTTGCACATATTTTTCTTGCGCAGGCACCAAGTGCCAGCAGCAGCTGCTGCTGAGCCAGTGCCACCAGCCTGCTCCTGGGGGGCATGGCCCCAGTACCTAAAGGGGGTACAGGAGAGAGGGAGGGACTCTTGATCAGGGAGTGTAGTGATGGGACAAGGGGGAATGGCTTTAAACTGGAAGAGGGGAGATTTAGATTAGGTGAAACCTCAGGAAGCAATTCTTTGCTGAGGGTGGTGAGGCACTGGAACAGGTTGCCCAGAGAAGCTGTGGCTGCCCCATCCCTGGAGGGGTTCAAGGCCAGGCTGGATGGGGCTTGGAGCAACCTGGTGTGGTGGGAGGTGTCCCTGCCCAGGGCAGGGGGGTTGGAATGAGATGAGCCCTTCCAACCCAAACCATTCTATGATTCTATGATAATCAACATCATGCTGAGCACATTCCTTTCTCCAGATACTGTCCCCCTTCAAGTCCTCAGTAACTTGATTTCTGTTGGTAAATGCACCTTTCCTTTCAGATCTGGAGGACTTTAGCCTGTTGCACAGTCAAGCTGCTGTTGCAGTTACAGAACGAGCACAAGGGAAGGTGTTCCCAGGACCAGTGAGTTACTCAGTGGGTGCTCTCACTTAACAGAAACTGAGGGGAGGCAAGATTTGATCTGCTCTTGCGCTTGACAGTACCATCAGCCCTTCCATGCAATTTCCTGAGAACAGAAAAGGTCTCCGAGCTCCTGACTTACCTTATTGACTTGAGCAAGAGGAGTTCTGGCACCACTCACAGGAATTCGCCCTCGGCTGCTCTCATCAAACAGTCTTCCAGGGGACCTCTCTCTGCGGGTGCTCAGAAGGCGGCCTGGAGACTTCTCCCTCTCCAGCGGTCGTCCGGGTGACTTGTCCCTGCGCAGCTCTGTCCTCCCCTCGCGGTACCGATGTGGTGTGCTTGGTTCTCGAGGGTGGCTCGGACCTTCCGGTGGTCCCGGGCTCGAGGCTACCCGCTTGGTGATGTGCTCGTTGTATGTGGGCGGGCCTCTCTTGTTAGGGCTGCTGTCATTCAAAAAGAATGAATGCCAATAGCTGAGCGACAAAAACCTCACGTTACATTTTCTTTTAACAAAACTGTAACTTTCCCCAAAACACCCAGCGGTGTTCGGGTGAAAAAGCGTCAGACCTCCCTGAGGTCTGCAGAGATACTTTGATAGTGGAGTGCTTACTGCATGAGCAACACTGGGGAAGTGCCTTAAGGAATTGCTAATCTAAGTCACATCTATGGATCCAGCCACAAAAGGACACATTTCCATTTTCTTAAGCATTGTATTTTTCCAGATAAAAGCACATGAAAATTTGATATATGCCTTTTCACACACAACTTTTTTAGTAACTCAGGGATGTTCAGGCCAGGTCAGGACGAGCTACAAGCCTCGATTTCTCAGTTTCCAATGCCCAGTGGCACTGTCACCCCCAGCGTTTATTCACCTGCCTGAAGTACCAGCTCTGCCGCGCAGAACAACAGCACGTCGCAGCTTCCAGCGCTGCGTCCACAAGGCTTACTCAGTGTAGAGGGGGAAGGGGCTCTTGCTTTAGAGATTGTTACAGTTAATTGATGTTTGCTGTCACATCAATAGCATCTAAGGTCACCAACCTCTGATGTCACAGCTTTATCACAGCATAAAAGGCATCATGATGCATTTGTGAAGGAAATTTACTCACATATTCCCACAGGGTTAATGTCTCTTTGCCTTCTAGGTTCTAAAACATTAGTGACTCTACAGCAACTGGCAAACAGCAGCATCTAACAGTGGAACAAGGGCATCCAACATTCAGGGGGAAAAATGCCATCTGGAGCAAAGTTTTCTTACAATGTGCACAAGTGCCATACCACATGGACTTCACCGTGTACCTGCGCGTAGCAGAAGACCCTCTGTGGTGCTGCTCGTTATTGGTCTCCTTCACTAGATTGCCCTTACAGCAAATCACCCTCAACTTGTCTTGGTAGGAGGAGGCCAGGTAGATAGCTCCAGATGAAATTGCAGGCCCCAGATAGCGTGGATTTGGTATTTCCAAGTGGGCTCGTGCAGGAGTTCTGGGGAAAATTGCAGAAAAAAGGCTTTACAGTGACAAGAGCGTACCTTTCCCAGGGAAGCACACCATGCTGTTTAAAGGAATGAAAAGAGAACAACTTACCCTAGAGAAGCTCGTGCCTGGATCTCAATCACTTCAAGGGAACTGAAGTGGGTCACGAACAGATAGGGCTCCCTGTAGGCTGAAGGAGCATCACAAGGGAAGGTAAAACAAAATAAAACCCTCTATTAGAAACTTCTAAAAAGCACCAGTGAGCACAAGAGAGCCTCACAGCCCCCTGGGAAAAGTAAGGGAATGTATTTCCTGTAATAAGACATAGAGTCTATTACTAAATAGGGAGATACAAGCTCAAAGATTTGTTACTTTGAAACTATCTGAATCTCAAGAATTTGACTAACCAAAGTATCACGAAAAAGGCATTACTGACTGACTGTGAACTGGGCAGAATCCCATTAGGGAGTGGAAAAGGCCTGAGGGAACCACACTGACACTACATACTCTTGACTATTTCAGAAACTTCCAGGTATCACTGAAAACTCCACTGGCCCGTTCAGTCACTGCCAGGCTGGGAACATTAGGGAAATGGAAATAGGGAAATTTTTCCTCAAATTGTTTAAACTTCAGAAGGTTTGCCATTTAGATCTTAAATCATGGGGAAAATTTCCATAGTTTCTGGGTGAACTGGGAAGAGGAAAGGTCCCACACAGATGCTTGCTGGTTTCAGTACTTTCCACTATCCAGTTGACTGTCTATCAACACCTACCAAAAGCCAAGGGCAAGCGATTCCACTTCAGGTCATCTGTCCTACTGCGTCTTCCATAGGAATCCACAAAGACACCAAACTCTGCCAAGAAAAGTAACGTCCTACCATGAGCATGTGCCTGAATTTTATTCATTTATTTCCGGAGGGCCAAAGGCAAGTGTCCCTGGGCTTTTTAGTGGGGATAAGGTGCTTACAATCTTGTAGATCCCAGAGTGGCGTGAATTACTGTAATTGGCATTAAATGAGTTCTTATTTAATTTACAGTTAGGACAACTCAAAGGCTCTTACCCTAACTCACCCCAAATTGCTGCTAATGAGCTTTTGAAGACTTCCTGTGTGTTTCCATGACACTATCCCAGAGGGCCAACAAAAGCAGCTCTATGAAAAAATACCACCCTCTTTTATTTCATCACAAGAAGATTAAAAGGTCTCACCTGTCTGTACAGAAACCAGGCAAGAATGCCAAAGTTTAAAAAAACCCTTAACATTTTATCAAAACAATCAAACAGTTGTTTCGATTTAACTTTGACCATACTCCCTCCCCTTTAGAAGCCAACTTGTGGTAACCAAGCCACAGACATGGAGGACTTTTAAGCCGGAAGCAAGCAGCCCAAACCACCTCAGCAGTATGTACCAGGGAGTGCTATTTCATGCACCTTACTGTAAACCACCAGCCACAGCTCTTCCAGGGCTTTTAGATTCACAGTCTTCATTAAATGTTCACTACCAGGCAGCAGAAAGCCAGCTCTGTTCAGCTTTGCTTTATGACACTGCTTAGGTGCCTTCTGACAGTTCATGAAGAGAGCAGTTGTAGAGCACCCACTGCCCAACCACAGCACCCACTCACCATGGAAACACAGCAGATACTCCTCCCTCTGCCCTGTCGGGTTCACTTGGATGATACTGACCGGAAAACTGTTGGTAGAAGCAGCAAATACAGCAGAGGCCAAAGTGTGGTCATTTTTATCCAGAAACTCTGTAAAGATAATGGAGAAAAACAGATTGATGAGCATCAACTCTTTTCCCCAAACTGCTTTAGAGAAGAATCTGCAGAGCCACTTGGTGCGTCCCTCAGGGAACGTCTCCTACCCTCCAGCGTGTACTGCTTCATCTCGATTTCATAGAATTTGTTGGTTCCAATGATAATGCTGTAAGTGGTCAAATGGATGCAGCTGCAAGGCTCAGACGTCTCGATCTCCTGGAAAAGAGGAAAGCACAGACCGATATTAGTTCCCTACAACAGTACAAAGATTTTGCTTATTCTGGAAGATTATGTATTGCCACATTTATCTTTATAAAAGGGAGAAATGGCAACCTCAAAGTGACTAACAGTCTCTCAAAAGCACATGTAAATGTACTCCTGCTAGAAGAAAAAGTTTTGTTTTGTTGGAATTGATGCTTGCTTGACCATAGACCTGCCCACCAACTCAACTCCAGGTGCTGACCCTGATAAGAACCTCTTCCTTTTGGAAGAACGCGTTATTCTGGAACATGCTTTTCTGCTCTGTAGCTCAGCCTCCTGGAGCAGTAGGGAGTGGCTCCCTCCTTACAGCAGGTGGCAGCCAAGCCCATGACCATATGTCTGCACCTTCCCAGAGATGATCTAAAACCAGGACCAAGCAGTTCGGGCCAAATGACAGCCTTGTCACTAGGAATTCTGTCAGCCAAAACAGCCCCAGCTCGTGAATACCTGTTCTGGAACAATCACTTCCTGACCTAGAAGGCACCAGGAATCAGGGCAGCTGCTAGAAAGACAGACAGAAGATTCTAAGACAACTGCAGCAGGATCGACCCCAGTCAAGTCCCAAACTCTTTACAACACACAGAGCAAAACTCTTGTTGGTCGGCACGTCCAGCACTGTGACTGCCCCAACAGAAAGATCTCTGCTGGTAATGCTTAAGAAGGTTGCTCAATGTGTCCTTAAGCAAAAGGAAGACAAATACACACAACCTTCTTCTTTCTTTCTACCACCTGACACAGACACGATGCCCACTAAGATCTGCACTGGGACTGAAGAGCTGGGAGAGCCCTGCAAGTTCGTCTGACACCCCACAGATCCCTGCATCTTCTGAGGAGAAGATTCCTTGCATAACTCCTAGTTTATCTGGAAATTTAGTTGGCAGAACAGAAGAGCACATTCTGGGCTTGCTGCCAACTTGTTAGGATCTAAATTCTGTTGTCTGGATTAGTGAAGATGAGGAAAACCTGCCTTCTGAAACATGCCTTTCATGTGTTGAAGGTAAGCCCTTGTCAAGGTATGTGGCTGTCTGGAGGCGGGTGGCAGCACGAGCAGGGGACAATGACTGCATCTCCAGTGTTTCCTGCCGGCTGCTGCTCCAGTGTGAGCAAGAGCTGATACCAGCTACAACAATTGTAGATGTTCCAGGTTTGCTGCCATTGCAATGTTTGTGCCAAGATCTTCTCCACCAAAGGAGCGGCTGAATTACCAAGCTGACTCTGCTCCCTTACAGCAGCGCAAGTGAAACGCTCTGGGGATAAAAGCCTCAGGGTCAAGCTGAAAACTGAACCAGTGCCTTCAAAAAACCTGTAGAAGCTCCCAGGGATACATAGTTTGACCTGAGCATCCCTTAATTTGTGGAAAGGACATGGGGTATTAGCCCATTTTCACAGAATCATAGAATCATAGAATGGTCAGAGTTGGAAGGGACCTTAAAGATCATCAAGTTCCAACCCCCCTGCCATGGGCAGGGACACCTCTCCCTAGAGCACGTTGCTCAAAGCCCCATCCAGCCTGGCCTTAAACAGGGGGATGGGGCAGCCNCACACTGCTGGCTCATGTTGAGCTTCTCATCCAGGGGCAATCCCAAGTCATTCTCCTCAGGGCTGCTCTCCAGCCATTCTCTGCCCAACCTGTATTTGTGCCTGGGGTTGCCATGTCCCAGGTGTAGGACTCTGCACTTGGCTTGGTTGAACTTCATGCCATTTGCATTAGCCCACCTCTCAAGCCTGTCCAGGTCCCTCTGGATGGCATCCCTTCCCTCCAGCGTGTCAACTGCGCCACCAAGCTTGGTGTCATCGGCAAATTTGCTGAGGGTGCACTCTATCCCACTGTCCATGTCTCCCACAAAGATGTTAAATAGGACTGGTCCCAGTACTGACCCTTGCGGGACACCACTCATCACTGGCCGGCACGTGGACATTGACCCATTAACCACAACTCTCTGAGTGCGGCCATCCATCTTATTGAAGGAAATTGCTGCCTACTCCAATTTTAGTCCGTATATGTTGCAATTTGTTGTCATTTTAGCTGACAAAAAATGTTCTTATGCATGCAAAAAGGGTTGTTTGAGATGTTTGCTCCAAAGCAAAGTCTTAGTGCAGTATCTGAATTATTTTAAATAGTTCAGGGAATTACTGAACTTACCTTTCTGATACAGAACTTGCTCAGGCTCTCGTTGTATCGCAGAACAACCACTTTATTTGGCATGGCTGCACAGATACAAAGACTGTTCTCAACCTGTAAGGAAGGCAATGAGCATAGTTCAAGATGGGAATACGGAGTAAATTCTAGCGCTGGGTGTGTGAAATGATCTGAGAACCCCCTGCAACAAAAAGAACTTTACAGAGATAAGCAAGTACATTTTTAACAGGGTAGTTACTGTGAATTAGTGAAATAATGAAAAGCCTCTTCACATTCTCAAAAAAGAACGTGAATTTGAACTGCTTCTTATGATTCCTTTTATACTTGAAAGTACGTAATAAAGAATTAGAAGATTTTGCACAGAAAAACGTTTCATTGAAAGGGATAAAAAGGTTAGGTCTCAATTTTAAGCCCTGAAACCGTTATCTCAACCATCACTTTGAAATGAATGATGTTCAGTTTGTTATCACAGTAGTCTGTGGAAGTAATTGTTAATGAGACTTTTTGCTATGGATAAATGTTCCATACTAAGACTGGGAATTAATGTAAATATCAAGAGTTTTCAAGTGATGCAAACACCCAAGTAAATTTGCTATCTTGGAAATTGTTACCTGACATTCAAGAACAAACAGTGGATGGAATTCACTAATTATAAATCTCAAAATTTAAGTCAACCGTGAGGAGGCAGTTATCCTGTGCCAGGCTGCAGTTCTTATTATGTAGCAGTTCAGGCTTTACCAGCGTGTCATCCTGACTGCATTTATTTGTGTTAGTAGCAGATCCTCCATATTGCCTCCAGCTCAGCCTCTCTTCAGGCCCTATACTCTTCTTATTTGAAGGAAAAGGTATAAGACAAGAATATAGACCTTCGTTTTGTTGCCTGTGAAATAAAGATGCTGGTTTCGTTAACATTAAACTCAGTGCAGTCTAAAGGGCATTCTGGGGCACAAGGGAGCTGTATCCCACCTTGCCAGCAGCAAAGAGGTGACATCCTTTGACAGCCTCAAAGACATTTGGTGAGACATCGGGCTGGGCTGGGAGGTGAGACTGGGCTAACGATTGCTTCACTTTCTTTACATCGACAAGACACAGGGCCCTTTCTTCTCCTGGAAACAAAAATGGTTACATTTCATCAAGGGAAAACTCCCTATTCTCTACCAAAGTCTGTTCTGTTACCTAAGCAGCAGCTTGTCATTACAGGCTGTTACTGTGGTAACAGTCACAAGGTACCACATAGAAATATGGAATGAATTCTATTAAAAATGAAACAAAAAACTTACAAAAACCCAACCACACAATAGGCAGTAAAACCACTGGGAGAACAACCGTTCTTCCCGTGGATTATTTGTGTTGCCAAGGTCTAGCAGATCATAGCAACACCGGCCTCATTAGGACACTATTCAAATTAGCCAGTTTTCTTTCACCCTTCAGAACTTCTTAAAGTACAAGGTGCTTTAGCCTCTCTGTGCCAAAGGAGCCAGCAATGGATTTCCAAGAAGTGCCCTACTAAATTGCATTATAGACCAAGCCTGATTCCTCTCAGAAGTCTGGCGGCACAGTAACACAGCCCTCTCTCTCATACTTCTGTGTGAGATTTTCCAATTGTTTTTTTCTCACCCATCACAGCTTAAATCTTTACAAAGAGAAATACACAGAACAAACAGAACAGGAGAGAATTTGGTTTTCGTTCCTTACAAATGTCATATAGAGACTTGATAATTTGGGCTTTTAGATGAAGATACGCCCTAACATTCAACATGCCTACATCAGTGTAGGAAGGATTATCTCTGGAAAGCCACAGATGGAGAGATTAAAGCTTGTGTTAGATTCATAAGGGAATCTTAAACAAACCATACAAGAAGTTCCAATTTTGTTCCATGGATTAGTGTTTAAAGCAAGAGAGATTAAGAGTTGTTTGCCCTAGGCTACAGTGATCACATCGTGGTCCTCAAATGGTTAATGGAGTTAAATAGAAAGGTTATGTAGTAATCAGGAGGAGATATGTTCACTGATCAGCTCAATACTCTTTATATTGAACTTAAAATGCTGAGTAACCTCTAAACTAGAGATATTTTATCTCTGGTTCCTCCCTCCCTCAGCTTTCAAAACTGAGAAATCACTTTCTTGTGAAGGTTTAACTGAACCCTCATTCACAGATTCATTTACAGGAAAACCTCAAACAATACTGTGTTAACAACAGTAACTGATTCCTGACAATATACTGATAAAAAAAATTCACCACCTATTTTCTGGAGGATAAATAGTCACATGTAGCCCCTACCTGCTATCATGAGGAGCTTCTCCAGGTCCTTGATGAGGTGAATTTGGAAGACTGCGCCCATTCCTGGGATGTGCGTTAAGGAATTCTTCAGTACGTTCAGGGCATAGAGACCTTCTTCTGCACCCACCAGTACAACCTACGGTGACAACAGGATAAAAAGAGCAATAGCACTGCATGAGGAGAACAAGGAATGCTCCAAGAGCAAACTTGGATGCTACTGTCTACCAGCAAAGAAGGAAAAACAGACCAACAAACAAGCCTATAATTACACACATTGCTGTTAAGATACCGTTTCCATGAATGAAACATCCAACACTCAGAAAGGCCCAATGGAACACTGTCATTACCTGGTCACTGAAGGGCATTGTGCAATTGATATCCAAGCGGTCTTCACCCTCCAGCTTCAGCAGGGAGTTGCCAAGCAATTTCTGCAAATGACAAATTTATTTTTTTTGTTGAGTTAATCTTTATCTCTTTCTCTATTCATATTTTAACAAAGTAAGGTCATCATTTCAGACAGGCAAAAAGCTTGGCAGAGATTTCTTTTATTCAGCAAGCTACAAGCTGCAGGGATACCTCCTACAAAAGAATTAGTAAACTTTTATCTACCTGAAACACAGTCAGGCAAACTAATCAGAAGTAACCCAAAGTCAGTCAGAATCTACTGTTGTCCCCATCCTTCCCCTTTCCCCTCAATTTCCCACAATGGAGCAGTGAAATTTTCCTAGGGGGAGGACTAATAAAACAAGTCCAAATGTTGTTGGAAGCATGTATTTTCCTCAGAGACAACAGGAATGCGAGAGATGATTTCCTAATAGGCAGATATTCCCTAGCTCTAAAGCTAACATCTAACACACAGTGCCAAGTGCCATAGAATCAAATCTCCCTTTATCAGAAAATAGTTATCAGTGCAACAACAATGAACAAGGCTATCCAAAACCCAAACAACTCCATTTAACCTCTTATTCTTATCAGGAATAAAACTTAAACCAAAAACAACACACAGCTACCTCCCCCTCCCCCCAGGAAACTAAAAAAAACCTGACTCTGTAAGAATGGAAGAGGAGGGAGCTTTTTGCTTCTTTCTTTCTTTCTTTTAAGGTTTGCTCATTTCGTGTAGTATGAAATTGGATTCAAACTGTGTCCTAACGGCTCTTTTGTTCACTGGAATTACAGAGAGATAATTTTGGGATCCTCTGACTGTACTCCCCGAGTCTAAAGCAGGGTACTGTAATATAAAGCATCAGTCTCAGGGTGAACTTGCTTCCCAGTGGCTCACACTGTGCATCATAAGGCAGAGGTCATAACTTACCTTCAAGTTAAACCTCAGTACGTCAAATACTGAAAAACTATTTTTCAAAACTCTGCTCCCTCCCAGAATATTTTATTATTAAATGAAACTTTTATACTCACAGCATCAGCCTCAGCTTTTTCTCTGGAAACTCTCCCACCTGCCACTATTGATTCCAGTGCTGTGACCCAGCGCTGTTTGTCAGGGAAGCTGGGTGCTAACAGGTAGAGTGTTCTACCAGGCCAGCAAGTGGTGTGTGGATGAGACTCCAATTTTAGGATATATGGCACATCTGAGATGTTATATAGATAGAATAAGACTTAGATTAGTTTTTGGAATATTGTCAGTGGACTTATAATCAACACCTTTCAGCCTCATCGGAGAGAAGTTGTACTTATGATGCATAACCATGGCAATTTATACATAGTTTTTTTCCTTCACAGGTCCTGCACAGGCTACCTCCTTACAGCTACACATTGGCTGGGTGTATGCAATCCATACAAACAACGCTGTCTCTACTAAACAAAAATAATCTCTTGCCTTTTATTCAAAAGAGAAAGAAATACCATTGTGGGAAGAAAAAAAAAGTACAAAACCAGCCACTTGACTAAGGTTTTCCCTGTACTGTTCAAGAAAAAAATCTGTAAAAATTGGTAAAAAACCTTTGTTTTTAACAAGCTGTATCCTTTAATGTTAAAGTCAAGACGTACATAATCTTTTCACCAGTTCTATGCAATACATACAAATCAAAACATCAACACTTTTTCATATGAAGAGACTGTACACAGCCCACAGAACTTCTAAGTGAATAACTTTCTGGTTAGAGCACAATGGTGGCATGAATTATGACACTTCACACATGATAGAGAGCATTGAGAGAAGAAATCTCAATAAACTGAGTGCTTTCAAGTATGTTACAAGACTCTTAAAATTTACTTCCATTTGGCTTGACGATTATATTATTCACAGTTCAACTATCACGACAGAAGCAACTGCCCATGTGTAACTAGATCTGAGTGACTGACCTATTCACCCTATTCAAACAGAGGTAACCTTCAAATTACACAGTTACAGAATGAAAGTCAAAAGGCAGAAAATTTGGCTTAGCTGAACAGAATTCCAAGTGCTGGTGAGGCAGATGAAATCCATCTGACCTGATCTACATAAGATTCTCACCTGTCTTTGCTGTATTGGTAAGTTCAGAAGCTCCTACAGCTCCGTGAACAGTGACATCACCGTCGGGAAGGCAGAGCTCAAATTCCTCCAGAGGCCTCTGTCCGGCTGCAGGAGGAACCGGGGGACGGATAAAGAAAGAACAAACAAGTAAGTAGCAAGAAAATAGTTGTGAAGATAAAAAAAAAAAGTGTTCTTAGAGATGCTAAGTTACCTTCTCTTGCTTCTGCATCATAAATGAGCACTTTCGTTCCTTCCAGGACAATATACTTCCTGTCCCAGCCCTGTTGCCCACGTTTATTATTCCTGAAGAAAAAGCACAAAGCCATGTCGGATTTTCTGCTTGGATTTTGAATAAAACAAGCACGCAGCTCTTACAACGACAAATTTCAGTGCTACTAAGTTAATTGCAGTGGGCATATATCACAGGATGGTTCAGGTTGGAAGAGACCTTAAAGACCACCCAGTCCCACTCCCTGCCCTGGGCAGGGACACCTCCCACCACACCAGGTTGCTCCAAGCCCCATCCAGCCTGGCCTTGAACCCCTCCAGGGATGGGGCAGCCACAGCTTCTCTGGGAAACCTGTTCCAGTACCTCACCACCCTCACACCAATGAAGTTCTTCCTAATATCTAACCTCAGCCTCCCCTCTTTCTGTTTAAAACCCTTCCCCCTCATCCTCATTCCCCTCCCTGATTAGGAGTCCCTCCCCAACTTTCCTGGAGCCCCTTTAGGGACTGGAAGGGGCTCTAAGGTCTCCCCAGAGCCTTCTCTTCTCCAGGCTGAACCCCCAACAACTCTCTCACAGCCTGTCCTCCCAGCAGAGGGGCTCCAGCCATTGGAGCACCTCCATTGCCTCCTCTGGACCTGTTTCAACAGGTCCACATCCCAGTTATCACATTGTAAGAGCCAGGATAATACAAGGAACTGGTCCAAATGTTTCAACACCTGATGCGGCACCAAGATTTCTGTTTATACCTTGGCACTTTCATCCATCCTTCAAGATGCAGACTGCTGCTTGGCTCCTTCATCTGCAGACCGGGAGAATTCATTTTATCCCGGCAGAACGCTTCAGTGAAATGCGTGGCATATTCTGTTGGCAGTCCACAAGTAGCTGGCAAGCAAGTGGAGCATTTTGGGTGACACATCACCTGGCATTCTGACAAGAGGACAGAGAAAAACTTCTGTTACACGACAAAAAAAATGCATGACACAGCTGCCTCAACTTCTAAGCACAGAGCCCATCTTTTCCAAGAATCTCCTTCTACTCTAAACCATCAGATGTTTTCTAATATAGGATGTTTGCACCAACTAGTTTCAAAATCTTCATACTTCCTCCTTTCTTCAGCTTTCACTAAAAATCTGTCCTAGATGGCTGATGCTTTTTCATTCTGCTGTCCAGCTATGCTTTGTTTACGCACACACTCTGCTCTTACCAAGACATTTCGATGCTTGCCGGCCAAAGTGCACAGTATCCAGACACACCGCACATTTTGTTGCTCTCATATTCAGCCCCACATTAAAACGATGTGGGATATTATGATGCATTCGCTCTTTCAGGCGTCGGCTGTACTCTGCAAATGACAAAGTTTATTATCAGGATGAGAACTGTGATAGGGATAAAAATTATAGTAGGTTTTGGCATTTAAAGCCAAGGTAATAAAAAGTGCCTACACATCTCTATCAAAGCCCTGCTGAACATTGATACTATTTTCCTTCACAATCTGCAAATCTTAAGCTACTTTACCACCTCGATAATTACCTGACACAGATGCACAGAATGTGCTGCTTGAGAACAGACTGTAGAACTGAAATGGCCAATGTTTGGTGTCACAAGATTATGTCAATCAAACCATCGAAGTTTCAAGTCTGCACTCCGCGTCAATTCTTACAACGTGCGAAACTCATCTCTCCAATTTGCTTATGGCTAACAAACTCTTCAACACCTACGCTGCTGTCAGCAACACACCACAGGCCTTCCTCATGCAGCCTGCACACTCCCCATTTTATTCAGAGTCTGTGGGTTCAACACTCGCTCTGGAGTACTGGGTAACTAAGAATAAATAAGTAGGAGCCCTCAATCCTTTGATTTTTTTCTGATGATTCTCTCCCCTCCATTCTCAAGCATATGGAAGGGTATCCCCTTTTTCTGGTTAACAGGTTTGACCCAGTATCTTCTTTTTATGTCTAACTGAAGTTTTTTCTCTTTACCAAAAATCTTGATAAAACCCTTCTGCTCAGCAGAACAAATCTGCAGTTTAGACAAGTAAAAAACTGTAACTGCTAAGGAAACAGCCATAAATTCTTTTGATCAATGTAGAGAGTAGTACAGAAAAAGTACTCCTTTGAAAAAGGATGCTTTTAAAACAATTCATGCTAATAATTACTTTTTATTGCTGAAGTTCTCAGAAATAAATTATATAATCCAAATAGAGAATTTTAAACCAAAAACGAAAGCAAAACTTACCACCCAATATGCTTATGACGAAAAAGTGGATTTGAAATTTTTTTAAAAAAAGAGACAGCATTGAAATAGCAGACAGAAAAGTTCACCGACAACTTACCCTCTGGCGTGGAAGGTTCCTTCCTGCGACTGGAGGGAGGCGCGAGCAAACTGATGGGAGTGGGCTGGTGCTCTGGAGAGCGGACTATGGCAGACATGATGATCTGCTGCCTGGCTGTGGCCGGAGTAGATGGATGAGGGTGGTCTGATATTTTCCGATGAGCAGCTACAGACGAGATAAATGCCACTCATTACCATAACCAGTATCAAACACTAGTTCAGAACAGTGGTTCTGTGCAACCATTCAGTGGTGACAACCCGCAGAAAATAGTGTAGCCTCACTGCATCTTCACAGCAGTAGATAAGAATTAAAAACTGTATGTTATTGCTATAGTGGCACAGAACTAAAGGTACATTTTCATATTGAAAACGTGCGTCTCCTTCCAGATTGACCTTTTCTTTAACCCCTACCTTCTTCACGAGCAGATCTGAGTTCAATGCGTGTTTTCTGTAGAGCCTCCTCCAGCTCAGCAGAACGAGCCTTCTCCTTCTCCAGTGCCACTTTCAGCTCATTGTATTGCAGGGGAACCTGTGTGGGTAAAGAAGGGTCCTCTTTCCGCCGACTAAACAGGCCCTAGCAACAGAAACACACAGACAACTCCTAACTCCTAGTAAGAGATGGCTTAAACTAGGCAAAGTGAAACTAGCTAGTGGCAGCCCGGCCAGAGGGCCAGATGGCAATTCTCATATGTGTAAGGATGGATTTGTAGTGCACATTGGCACTGGAGAGAAAATGTTGAGATATGGATTAATTTAAAGATGGATGTACATTACCTGTTAGTACTCACACCTTGAGTTTCCGAAAGCATCTAAACAGAGGATCTCAAAATATGTGGTTAAAATTAAATTACTTAATTAAAAATGACAGATCGGTTTATGACAAAGTTGTGACACATGTCACATGGCCTGACTAATCAATCCTATGCTGTAGCTACCAGACAACCACTCTAGATACACGGTGCGTTCATACACACGTACATATTTACCATTAAAAAAAAAAAAAAGTATGGTTAAAATTCTGTATTCCTACAGCCTTCCTGAGGTGTAGCTACTGGGTTGGAAGCTAAGCATTGTAAGAATAAAAACATACTGGAAAAGCCACAAAGAACACATTCTGCCTGTTAAAGTTTGTGTTCAGCGACTCAGAATGCTCTTAGATGAGGACACATTTGTGTTACACAAAGATAAAACAGAGTATTATGAATCCACAGCACGTAACTAATCACAAAACCATCACTGAATTCCATGCCTCTCAAACCTCATCCATCCACCCACCTTTTTCTTTTTTGCTGGTTGGTCCATCTTCGCCTGCAGGAAATCAATGAGTTTGGTTTGCTGAGAAATAGTGCCCTCCATTTTCACTTTTTCATGGGAATAGAGAACCTGTGAACAACACACACATATAAGAAATTTCATCTTAACAGACTAAACAGAGAGATAAACTCAATAGCGGCAGAAGGCTAAAAAACAGTGTAAGGCAAGTGTCTCACAAACATGGTAGATCCCATCCTCAAGGATGAGGAGCACAGATTCCTGTCCGCCATTTCTTCACTCTCACCTGAATGTTTTCCAGCTGATATTCCAGGTCACTTCTTTCTGTCTTCAGAAGATCTGCTCGATCTAGAGCCTCTTGCAGACCTTGAGTTAGGCGGAAGATGTGATTCTTTTGCAGATCCATTTGCTGTTGCAGCTTTGCCTGCTGTTAAGAGGAAAACAAAGTCCTATGTTTCACTTTTGTTGCTTGCTTGTTTTCAAATGAAAGCTATTAAATGTTACCATTCCTTGTAAAATAAGCATAATTACAGAACTTAAAAGTAAAAAGACATTCTTTAATAGCTGGAAAATTACAATGCTTTAAGTTTTCCTTCCCTTCAGAATGCATTATGACTAAACCAGCATTTCTATGCTGTATATTTATATTAATTTGTAGCATCTCTTTGAACTGAACGTTCAAGTTATTTGGTTTCTTTAAGCTTTCAAAAATCTTGTAATTCTTAGTAAGACTGCACATACATGAAGAATTTCTTGATGCCATTTTCTCAAGCTCTCTATACAATCACCAGAAGGCACCTCAGTACTTTGTAATAATAATAATAAAAAAACTTTTTCCTACAAGTCAGTATAAATCCTTCCTCTACAGTTATATAAGACAAGGAAAATTGTGTCCAACTGTTACATTTTTGTCTCCTGGCAACAGAAAAGGGCACATGACAAACTGCTCCTAATTCTTCCAGGTTTTATACTTTCTTGATGAGAAAGTCCCTGAGTATGAAAATCATTAACACTCATACTTTATGAAACAAGAGCCAGAAATCACTGTGATGAAAGTTCACTGGAGTTCTCAACTCGAGGTAACTTGTCAGTACCCCAAGTACCCGAAGAGGTTCTAATTGTCCTGTCTAACTGCCCTTCCCTTGAAATCCTCCTCTGCAACCTCTTCCCACATCGCCCAGCTCTGGCTGCCTGCATTCAGTGTCTCACTGATCTGGTGCAGGTGTATAGCCTTGGGGCAAACTTCCCTGAACCAAGCCAAATGATGAAAAAAAAAAAGCTGTGATAAACCTCACCTGTGGCCTCCAGCCATGCACCCACAGCGCAGTGGCTACAGAACTGGTTTTAAGCTACAGTCCTTGCGCTTGGTCTGGTCAAAGCTACGTTGTAAGAAGGTTGTGCCTGGCCACAGGCCTTGTCCTGCAGACCTGAGCCAGGATGTGCCTCATCACTCTGGGTTTCTGTAATGGTCACTGGGCCGCTGGCTGAACCTGCTCACCTCCACCAAACCCGCTCTGCTTTTCTTGGGTCAGGACTGTGCACATTGGCTGCAAGGTCCCTGTCCTCGCTTGTGACTCACTGCCATCCCTGGCTCCCAGCTCATCTTACCTTGAGGAGTAGTTCACTTTTACTGCTCACTGCCGTGGCCACACACTTTGCAAAACTGTGAGTAAAAACAAACCTTCCAACTTTATTAATGTCCCCAGTTACATAGAAAAAGGATGGATGCATAACACTGCTAATCACATGACTTCCTCCCTCAAGATGCGGAACCTTCTTCTGAAGCTTTAACATGAATTTCCAAAGTTACCTCTTCCAGAAGCCTCTGCTTGAGCTCCCTTTCTGTCTCAAGCTTCTGTTGTAAACTGCGTGCATTCATCTCCAACATGGCATGCTTCTTCTCCAGGTCGTTGAGCTGGGCAGGTGGGACAGATAGCCAGAATTAACATAGAACACTTATAAATGCAGCATTTTATAATCTTAAAATCCAACTTCACCAAGCACATGCTAAAGAAAAATGACACCATTATCCTTTACTTACTATAAGGGGGAAAACCAACCAAGCAACATTTCAGTATGCCATTGCTCAAGTGCAGATATCGAGGACTTTACTGTACACTCCAGGCATCATGGGCTGCTTTCTGCTTTAGTCTTTTTCAAAAGGAAATTCAAGGTTTTTGGCTTGAAATTAAAATTCTGTTCTATGACCTCCGGTCTTTCAATTTGCTCTAACATTTTGAAAAAGCTGCTCAAGACCACATTTCTACAAGTGATATCTCCAGAAAAGCATCTCGTCTAATTATGAAAGACTAGGGTTGAAAGCTACTTACCTTATCAGACAGGCTCTCAGCTTTGAGTTTTTGTTCTTTTAGTGCTTGCTGGAGGGCTAGAATCTCTGCCTTGTGTTCTTTGACAGCCAGTTCTACCACCTGCCGAGACTCAGTAATACGCTGATCTGCTCTCACTCTGTATTAAAATGGAAAATAATGTTACCTAACTCCTTTCTGGTCTTGACCTCCTCTAGCATGCAATGGCATCAATAACTCTTTCAGGGGTTTGCCTCGAATTCAAGATGTTGCTTTATAAAGCCAGACTGTTTGCTGCAACACTTTTACATTATATAACCCCATTCCTGCCCCTGCTAGAACTGCGGCCTGGAAACTTCAAGACCCCACAGGAACAGTTGGGAGCAAAGACTGTTTTTCCACAGAATAAAGTAGAAGATAATAAATCGAGACATTTTATAAGTTACAATGATAAATACCACTCCCCATGAATCGCTCACTTGCAAAGAAATAAAAGGAACAATATCACTGGTGAACGACTATTAACTAATAAACCATTTTTAGAACTACTTCACAAGAATTTATATTTAGTCCCAACTCCCATATCCTCTTCTAAATATAATTTTTGTACTACCTTCTATAGAGAATTTTCATAAAAGTTAATAAAAGGAGGAGGAGGGGGGAGAGACCTGCTCTGTTTCTCAGTATCCAGCATCCTCTGCAGCTCTCTAACTCGACATTCAAACTGGGACTTCTCATCCCCTAGAACACTTCTCCAAGCTTCCCACTGACGCTCCTTCTCCAAGAGTTCATCATTCAGGGCCTCCAAGTCCATTACTTGCTCTTCCAGCATTGTACATGTTGTCTTCAAGGCCTCCATAGTCTAAAAATAAATCCTTCTATCAATTCTCACATCCCACACTGAGCGTGCTCTTTAAGCTTCAGCCTTCCCATTTAAATTACAGCACATGTGAATTGGCAGCAAACATAAGCTGGTAAATCACAACCCATTTATTTCCAGGCTTCCAAACATTCACTTGTGACTGCCGTTAATGTCAGTTCAATCTCATGACGAAAATTTTGAAATTTCCAGGGTCACAAAATTAAAATGAATAATTCTAAATTACAATCTCTTCAGAGTGCAAAATTTCTAAACAAAATTGCATAAATTACAATGGGAAACACAAAGAATTTCCATTCACTCAACGGCTCCAAGAGGGAAGGCTTAAATGATAAAAGGTTTAAACTATTGCCCCTGGATGCTTATTCATTCCATACAAGCTTCCAGATTTAAAAGAATGTTTTGCCTTTCAGATCATTAGCTACCAATGACGAAGAGACTGTGATCCAGACTTGAAAAGTCTTACTTGTTTCTGACTGGTAAGTTGCATTTCCCTCTCGGTGATCTCCCGACGGAGATGGTCAACCTCACTTCGCAACTGGACAACCTCATCATTGGCCCCTGAAGCCTCATCAAGTTGTTTGGACAGGAAGAAATTCTGATTGTTCAGTTCTGCATTATCTTCAGTGAGCTGGTTCAGCTGCTCTTCCAAATCTGTAATCACCTAGAAAAAAAAAATAAATTCAATTACACATCAGCGAGTAGTTTTCAAAAAAGTGTTCTCCTCTCACAGAACCATTTATTGCAAAATAATACGTGGCTTTTTTTTTTATTTTTAAATTTTAACAAAAGCAATATTGTAAAGGTAGATTTTATGCACAGGAGTGCACTTTGATTAGGAATAGAGCTTTGTTTCTTACAGAAACTAGCTTGATTTTTTTTAATTATTTGGTTTGGAGTATAAATATGCTGCAATGCAATCTATTATTTAAGACAGAACTGTCATATATACAGCACTGGATTGGGAGTCAGGAGTTCAGGCTGCATTCTCACATCTACTGATGACTTACAGTGTACCTTTACCAAAGCACTTTACCTCTTTTTTGCCTCAATTTTGTCATAAGTGAAATGAGGCTGATAGCTCTCAGAGAGGTTTTTGAAGCAAGATGTTTAAGAAAACTGAACAAGTGGTGCAATACAGGCAGTACAGTGTGATGGATCTGCCTAGCAATTGTTTATACCACTATCTGTAACACTGAATGGAAGCAGGGAAAGCAGAATAACTTTAAGAAATATATTCTATCAAAGTAACAGCATTATGGATGGCAGCACGGGATATACGAAGGAAGACAAAAGTGCAGCAGCACAACAGACTAACAGAAAATCATGGAAAACCAAAAACTCCACAAGGACAGTGGCCTGGCCTTTAACGAAGAGTCCGTTCGCTTAGCCAGAATAGCATTATACTATATGCTTTAAGCCACAATCCCCTTCAACTTAAAGAAATACATAAACAATGGCGGGCCATTTTCACAGTCCCATTTATTTTTTATGAATGAAAGGCTCCGAACACTGGATGGATGAAAACCTATACCTCCTCCTAACTCAAAACCAATGTCATCACAAGAGAAGAGAAAGAAACCTCAATATAATCTTGAAATCAGTTTAATAAACAGAATTTCAGAAACTGGAAAGTTCTATATGCAATTCCCATTCGCCTCTTACAAACACGTTCTAGAGGCATTCTTGTCTAGATGTCAAAGAAAAACGAGTAAGATATTTCTTTAAATGGGAAAAATTAAATTCCCAGAGCACAGCTGGCCACATTCAAATTTAAGTGTTCCAAATTCCTACTCTGCTCTTAGATATTTAAGTCCTTGGCTTGTGAGCATACATCTCTTCTCAACTCTCTGGAAAGATGACAACCATTTCTTTTTGAAGAATCTGTAACGCATATATTGGCAGCCTTTTACCGTGTCTCTCCTAGACCTAAATTAACAGTATTTGATTTTTAAACTGTCAGCAGAAAAAGTCCAACTGACATTACTCCTTGCTGGGTGAAGAGGAGTTCCTGGTACCAACACATTTAGGGTAAAATCCAAATGACTCATACTCTAAACCACAACATTTCTAATGAAAATCTGATTGCACGATTGTTTCTTGAGCACTCTCACTGCCCTATTCCAAATGCATTTAATTCTATTGTATTTGTCAAGTTTTCAAAGAATGCAGGCTGTGTCATACAGAGGTGTAAGTGACTCTAGTGCTGTAGGGGTAAGAACTTAGAAATGCATTTATCCAAACAAAAAGGAACAAACATTCTTACAAGTAACATCGCTCTTTATCCTCTACCTGGTTGTATTTCTACGTTTAAACACACCACACACCAAGGCAGTTTTACAATATCTTTCATACAACCACGGTTCCTTCCATATATTTTATATACTAATACAAGTACTTTCTATAAAAAATATTAAACTAGGTTTGAAACATAAGAAAGCAGGGATGGGGAAAACACAAAATTGACAGGGTGACATGCACAGTTAAAACATCAAACTACTTAATTCATTTTTTAAAACTGGCTGATTATCAAGTTGACTTTATCCCCTAAGGACTGGAGGTTAAGCTCCCATTCGTCTTTATTCCGTGTTCTGAGATTTTGACTTCTTTTCCTGAATATAGCTAAAATTAAACCAGACCATTTTACATTTCACTGTTACACTTTATCTAGTAGCGTATTTCTGGAAAAATGTAAGACAAAGCAGTTAAGAAAGATGGGTTCCAGTCGAAGCGACATGATCTTCCTTGAATATTTTCCTAACAGTATATTTATTGACAACTCCAGAACGGCCTGGCTTAAATCCTTTGTTACAATCCCTATATTGTAACCTATATAATGTAATATATGTAGATCGACAGATTTTATTTTTTTTAAAGACAGAAAATTTGTTCTCAGTACAATTTTCTTCATATGGAAAATGGAATTATGTTGACAAATATTTCTTAAAATTTTTCTGCAGCTATGTGTAACCCAACAGGGTTGGAGAATTTATAAATACTATAAAACCTAAACAGTAGTGGGTAATATTGACACAGGAAAACGGGACATGGTGTGAGATGCCTGTTCTTGGAACTAAGAAGAAAGAAAACACAGACCAAAAAAAAAGACATTAGGCAGGAAATGTTGTCTTAGACACAGACACATACACACATCCTCTGGCAGAATTCTGTACCTGAAAAGAGTTAATAGCTTTAGGTATTTTTCTTTTCAGTTAAGGAAACCCCCAGGTAAAAAAAAAACAAACAACAAACAAACAAAAAACCCCACCTCCAAATAAACCAACCAACCCTGTGGTATTCTGGAGTTAAATTTATTTGTATATTGAAGGGAAGTCTGTCAGAAAATACTATTATACACTTCAGAAAGCCATCAATATATATAATATATATATTATATATAATATAATATATTTATATATAATTATATAATTATAAAATTATATAATTATATATAATATATAATGTCAAAAATTTATAAAAAGTTTATAAAACAACAAAACACTTAAAAGCTTGGAAAAAGCAATTCTGGACAATGTAGGCAGCCTTATCTGTGCCACTGTATCACTGACCAACTGAGGTTTTCTTTTCACTATCTGCACACTTTATCACAACTAATCCAGAAAACAGAGATATAATCTAACTACACCATGCTAATCTTGGTAGATTGTTCACTACACACCACATCTAAGCACACAACTTATCTTTATCCTGATCCAGAAGACTGTATCTCATTTTTAAATATTACAGAGCAACCCAAGCACAACAGCTCTTCAGCAAAAGTGACCATGTTCAGAACAACTCCCTCCTCATTGCATAGTTTCAGAAAAGCCAAGTTTCTATTGTGACATTGCACATATTCACAGCTGTTATACCTGGCCCTAACAAATATCTCCAGGCATGGAGCACAAATTAAATACCATGGCAACAAGCAGTTCAGGACCATGATGATTAGGTTTGCATACAAGACACAAATGTACAAAATATCATCCATATGCTTCACCTATCAAAATCACAGGCAAAACAAAGAGGGAAAGGAGAAAGGAAGCCGTTTTAGACTACTACTAACTGCAGATCGCAAACTTCTCCATAAGCTCATTCCTTCATGAAGACATCCCAGTTCTCAGATGCCACCAACAAACATGTTGGAAAATCCAAGGACACAGGAAGGTTAACAGTTTCAGGATGCTATCAGCAGCACGCTATTTGGAGTTTAATGCAATTTTTTGTACAGCCTTCATTCAGAACTTCCAGTTTTACTTTTTTTTCTACTCCCCCCCATCCCCACAAATTTTTACTAGAAAGATGTCAGCAGGAAAGAGGAAAAAGGAAAAGCTATTTCTCAGCCCCAAATTATTGTGAGGAGGCAGCAAGAGAAGGCAGAGTTACTTTATCTTAACCTATTCACATTTGAATCCGAGAGCCAAAGCTCTTATAGCTCTTATAGCTTCCTACCTGCAACAGTGCAGAACGCCAAATCTCTTCTAAAGGACACAGCTGCAGGCAGATATCAGTCTTGTATCTCTACCTGTTGGATTGATATATAACAATGGACTCCTCGCTTTCCTCCCCTTTCCACACTCAGACAACATCTGTGACTTGAAACATACCTGACAATAAAGATTTCAGTCTCCCAAAACCCATCGTGGCTGAGCCTGAGGGACACTGCTCTCATTAGTAGCTGCAGAGTAGCAGGACACTGCACACTCTGCATTCCTCTTCTCCCACAGCACTCTTATTAAAACATACAGTCTCCTCTTCTCCTCCTTCCAGTTCCCAGAAGACGAGTGTGCTCTGACAACCAAGAGCATCATCCAGAGATGACGGTGTCGTTGTCCACAGCGAAGGTCCCATTAGACTCTTCCACAGCAACAGCCTAGAAGCCTCTGACATTTTGTCAGGCTACAAAACCAACCGAGTTCCACTTTTGCCTTTAGCTACCATCTGCCACCACATTTTCTGTGAAATGAGAATCAAGGATAACCCCTCCCACCCAGCTTTAACAAAGCCAGATCGAAGTTTTTGCCTGGGTATTCGCCTTGTTACAGTGGGCAAGACCCCTTTATGCTGAAACATAATTTAGCGTCAAAGTACATAACATCTTTAGACATAATTTAGCAAGTTCTCACAAACATGGATTATTCTTGTGTGCCATCAAGCCAACGTGGAGTAAAGTCTCAGACAAAAGTCAGCAAGACTTTATGCGTGACTACAATTACACACATGCTTAACGGGCTTGTGGTTTCAATGCCTCAATATCCAACTTCACAGACAAGTGCAGTATCAAGGTGACGTGGCTAATGCTTAAGATGGGAACACAAGGTGATGACAAAAGAGCCTCAAGGAGGAGAGATCAACCTTGTTTTACTGGAGAAACTTTCAATAAATGGAAAAGCAATATCCAGTTAGTATTAAGAAATGCCACTCTTTGCTAGAGGAAAAGCAGCAGCCTGTACCTGAAAAAAACCCAAGGAAGATTCAGATGGTGGTTCCCTGGAATAACAGCAGTATTTTACTAAGCTGAGTGTAAATACTTTACAGGTTTGCTTTTCTTCTAAATTTAGAAGACTTTACTGCCCATTTGCTAAACGTTTTATTTTTGAAACAATTCTAATACTATTTAGATAACTTAGTTGCATTTTCAACTCTAAATGTGTTGACAATCCAACAAGCCATAATTAAGAGGCAGAGGGAAACAACTGACAAATACGTGAATTTTCCTATTTAAGAAAATGTCTTTTATTTCTAGAAATTTTTCTGATTGCCTAGAAAACACTTCTAACACTCAAATAGATCATATTTTTGACAGAATAATTCTTTAAATGTCAGGCACTAGTCCTCCTCCCTCATCAGATTTGTTGGATGAGCTATCATTGTGAGCAGATTATGATAAAATATTGCTCTTCAGCGTGCCCCTTTGCATCTGTGTGTGCATACAGCAGGTACTATAATTTAAAAATTTCATTGTAATTAGGTACCCTATTATTTCTTGCACAACTGAGATACAGAGAAAGCAAAAGCTAGCATTTTTGTTCTGACTCCCAATGGTAAAAAACAAGAGATGTCACAAGGTAAAACAATGCAGAGTTATCAGAGCAATTGAACATAAATTCATAAACAAGGCAGAAATTACAATCAACAATAGAATCATTTAACAGTTAAGAGTTGGAAGGGACCTTAAAGATCACCCAGTTCCAACCCCTGCCCTGGGCAGGGACACCTCCCACTAGACCAGGTTGCTCCAAGCCCCCTCCAGTCTGGCCTTGAACCCCTCCAGGGATGGGGCAGCCACAACTTCCCTTGGCAACCTGTTCCAGTGCCTCACCACCCTCACAGCAAAGAAGTTCTTCCTGAGATCTCATCTAAATCTCACCTCTTTCAATTTAAAACCATTACCCCTCATCCTATTGCTACAGTTCCTGACAAAGAGTCCCTCCCCAGCTCTCCTGTAGCCCCCTTCAGATCCTGGAAGGCTGCTCCAAGGTCTCCCCGGAGCCTTCTCTTCTTCAGGCCGAACAGCCCCAGCTCTCTCAGCCTGTCTTCACAGCAGAGGTGTTCCAGCCCTCTGATCACTTTCGTGGCCCTCTGCTGAATCCGTTCCAACAGGTCTATGTCCTTCCTAGGAGGGGTTTCAAAATACGCATCCCAAAACACAGCAAATGTAAAATAAACAAGTAGGAGACCCTAAAAAACGGCTACTTGGTCAGAGACCTCAGGAAAAGAGAGATCAAGAGTGCGCTGAGGGTGCAAGGAGAGCAGACACGTCTGAGATGTAATGTAAGCCTTCTCTACAAGTGGAAGCTGCTACCTTTGAGAAGCTGGAGAAACAGAAGAAATAGCAAAGAAAGTATACTAAGCATTTTTATTTCTCTTTTGAACACTACAAAAGTACTGAAGTAATTAAACCTTTCTTTACCCTCCCCATCTAATCTTATTTTCATAATTCTTATGCTGTTTTGGGCTTCTCAATAAGATTAACTAAAAAATAATTCCATACCAAAGTTTGCCACATAGTTCAAGGAGTCTCTTTCAGCTTAAGAGGGATATCTTTCAAAACTTGCCAAAAGAATAAACCCACTCATTATCACGCTGCATAAGCAGCAGCATATTACAACTATTTCCTTAAGTATTATTTTATTTTTAAAAGAGTATAAATTCTAATCACCTTCAAGTAGAATAACATGTTCACCAACATCCAAAGCCTGCATCATATTGGGCTTAATCAGATAAAATTGAGGTTGAAACATCTGGTGAAAGCACCCTAATTAACATTCCCTGATCCCTCCCCCTCAAGAGAATATTGTCCTATATTTTCTCTCCGTGCTTTGCAGTAGACAGGATGGACAGCCAGAGCTACTCATAACATAGAACAAGATAGTTTCTATCCATGGTCAATTAAATTATACATGCATCCTCCTGGGCTGGAAAGGGAATGTATGATGAGCATGTATTATTCATTTAGGAACTATTTAATTAATTTCTTATTGATGAAGCTATCTGATCCCACTTATTCCAGTGAAGGGCCTTACAATACACAACACTTCTAGAAATCCTTTTATACAGAACCTTTGAAGCTCTCAGAGTTCTTGAAATGTTATAGGTCACTCTTCATTGCTGGAGATTGCTCACCACACTTACAGAGCCTAGATAATGAGTTACGACCTCTGAAAGGCAGCCAACCATAAAGGGAAAAGAAGCTACAGATTTTCCACAAGTGGTTCTTGCCTGCATGGAGATCACACAAGCATTTTCACAGAAAGCTGTGGTTCTGCATGAATGGCAAGAGAGAACAAAAGAATACAGTTATGGGTGTAAGATATGTGATAGCACATACGGAACGAGAGACTCCGTCTAAGAAACAAAGAAGGAAACAAAAAGTAAAGTTTCTCATGCAGGATTTCATTTTGACAGAGGTTACCACAATTTGGTAAGCTCTTCTTCCTCCTTTCTTCATATCAGTATTTCCTATGAATAGAAGAATCCCTTTGCTTAGTGCTACAAGAGGAACTGAAAAAACAGAGTACCTCTCATCCTGAAAAGATAATTTTGAAAGATGAAAACTTGTACATTAGATACTTAGTCCTACAGCATGAAAAATGGAGTTTGAGGAAGTCTTTGGAAGTATGATAAAATAAAGACACAAAAACCAGCAATTAAGCCATGTTTACAGGGTGAGGTAAGGAGAAGTTTAGAAAGATGGGCAATCGGTGCCGATCCAGTGGACTGTGGTCCTTTTATAATTCATGCCATTGGAAGACAGATGTTCTCCATCAAGCATTGTAAATCTGAAGACAGTGTTAATCTGCAAGAATCTCTATTGATAAACCCTTGGACATCTGTCCCTGACTGATTAAACAAATCTAAAAGCATGTCTCAAGCAATAGAAGGTGTATCTTTGAGCAGATGACTATTTATCAATGTATTATTTGGAACCATAACATTTCTTGCTTCTTCAAACAGTTTTAAAGTCCTCCTTAAATACAGGGTAGCATAAAGACTCATCCACTCTGGCCTGGATCTACAATGCAGCTCAGGATTTGGACAGGTAGATCTTTTCTTCTTGTGAACAGAAAAGATCTCCATCTACAGTCATTATTTGCAGCTGCTACACCATTCTTATTAGCTGCACTGCAATGAGATATTTTAATTTCCTTTCTTCTCCAAAAAGAATAGTGTCAATTTCATGATCAGACTAAAACCTCAAAATTGAGGTTTACCTGAAGCCTAGAAGAATCAAATCCAATCCATCTAGCTCCTACTAACACCTTGAAGCCACAAGTTCGCATTAGGAACTGGTGTCATCAATGATTAAATAAGTAAATTGTTTCCTCATGCTTAATTTCAAAATAATTCAATGATCTGTATTTAATACTCACTGTGCAGCTATTACGAAGGGCTTCAAATTTACGCTGGATTTCATCTCTATGTGCCTAAAGGAGGTAAGAAGTTAATCATCAATTTTTCATACATTAGAATTCGAATCCAACAGCTGTTGCTAAACAAACTGCAGAACAGTCTACCAGCAAGCAAAGTGTGGCAGGCAGATGCTGCAGGCTATGAAAGCACCATGTAGTGGCAAAGAACTGATTAGCAAATGTCACATTCTACTGAATCAAAATACACTTACACTCCCAATTCTGAACTACTTTAGAGAAACGTACAAACTCTAGAACTGAATTATGTAAGGGGTTCCATCTGAAATGGCCACCAGAAGACACGTCAATTCCATCTTAAGTTTGTACATTTTTGACACTTAAATTTGAGTTGGTTTTACTTCCACA
This sequence comes from Thinocorus orbignyianus, assembly GCA_013400375.1. Taxonomy (NCBI): domain Eukaryota; kingdom Metazoa; phylum Chordata; class Aves; order Ciconiiformes; family Thinocoridae; genus Thinocorus; species Thinocorus orbignyianus. The sequence goes on from VXBW01002231.1 coordinate 504,367, forward strand.
TCCAGATTGGTATTTTGTATATAATAAATACTGCATACAATTTAACGCTTGCAAAGAAAAACTGTAATGAAGTATTATGCAAGCTGTCCCAAAGAGCTCTGCCAATCTACCTGAATCCTACCAGGAAGTACCATTTAATCCCGAGCCTCTCTGAAAAGCAGTGATGAAACAACATAATCAATTCTGTGGAAGACTACATCCAAAGTACAAACACTTATTTTAAAGAATGCAGTATTGCATGCACCATTTTACCTCCTAATTTATAAGCAAAGCATGACAAAGCAAAAGTTCTTGTTTCAGCCTCATGGCCTCTCAAAATTCATCAAACTGATTTAAGAAGGGTCTGATGTCATATACTCTCTGAAAACTTAACAAATGACAGGGTAGTGGACTAGCACAGCCAGCCACCTTTCTTCATTCAGAAAATTTTCTTTAGAGCCAAGAGACTAAACAGGAAAAAATTATTCGGCAGAAGTCAAATATGAGAGCTAAAAAGCTATCTTGCCACAACAGGCATTGTGAAAAATGAAAGAACTATATTAAAAAATCCATAACAGAAATAGTCCCAAGCCCACTAAACTGGACTGTCTTACAACAGCTGGCCCAAAAGCACTACCATTTTTCTGAATTAACTGTAGCAATAACTGAGTGAACACAGGTCATAAATGTTCCTCTGTTTCAGTGGTGGAGCAGGGGGAAGATGCCCAGCACATCGCCATCCCGCTGCCATTAGACATGCAAAGCTTTCAGCTGAGATGGGACCACCCCAGTTTTGATCAAAAAAGGAAATTGATGCCGTGTTCTCTTCAGTTATTTTTAAGCTTTGATGTTGTTGCTGTAATTTCCCAGCACGCACCCGATTTATACCAACTCTGCGTGAATGGTTCTCGCATTCATCCACCCAAAGCACCAACATAATACAAGCCCCTGTCTCGCCTGAGCCACCCATCCCTTCTGGAAACTGGTGATGGCAGAAACATTCACAACAGTCCTTTGAACAAATGCCACTGGAGCGAGAGAATGCACACTTTCAACACTTCAAAAAAAATCACTGGATTTGAAGGTCATTAAAGACTGTTGCTCAGTGGGGGTTTGCTGGCATCCAGAGTAGCAGGTCCACTCGCTCCCCAACACAGCCATGGAATCTTTCATGAAGCAAATATTTCTTAGAATCAAGCAGCCTGAAAGCATCTTTTGGCACTCAAGAGACAACAAGCAACAGCATATAATTTAGAATTCCTTTTACTGGGAGTGGGGGATAAAAAAAGGGGCAGGGGTTGAACTTTTTTTCCCTTTTATATCATTCACACACCTCACCAAAGACTGCAAGACACACGCGACACTTTCTAATGAAATAAGCATTGGAATAAAATTGGGGTGCAAAAAGCACTATTTTCCTAGGAATTTCAGGCTTTTTTCCCCCAAAATAAGTATCCTGGAAGCAGGATAACTGACAGAAAAACAACCATCAAACATTTATTATCATGAAGTACTTTCAAATTCATTCACAGAGTAAAAGAGTAACAACAGTTTCATATGCAACTTTCACCTCAACACAAAAGTAATAATGCTCTTGCAAACAGTTTTGGCAGCAATGAACCACTACTGGGAAGCATTTATGAAGTTAAAGATAATAAGACAGACAAAATTTGACATTATAACCTTTCCTTCCCCTATGAACACAAGGCACAATTCATATCCTGTTCTGAAAATTAAAAATTAAGTAGTATAGATTAATTTTAACGTCATTATGAAACATGCACCTCCGTAATTCTAATCTGTAGATGTATAGTTCATAGAACTATTTATTAGAGCTCACCGTGAGAGCTTGAATCTCCTCCTCTGCCTCAGCTGTAGTCTCCTCCAGTTCAGTCTTGGCTTCACGGAGCTGGTTCTCCAGGGCCGTCCGTGCTGCCTGCAGCCCAGTAATCTGAGATTCCCGCTCCTGCAGCGTCAGCTGCAATTCTGTCAACTGCCTTTTGAGTTCCAGTTTCTGCTCTTCGTGCTCTAGACTAACCTGAAGAAAAAAAACGTAGCATCCAGATGTCACTCATGAAGAAAATACAGGCAATCTAATTTCATTTCGGACCTCACGTTAGGATGGCATTGCCATGTTTATCCGAAAAACTACATCTTGACAGATTGTGCCTAAGTCACTGACAAGTCAAGGATGCAGCTCCATCAACTGCCTAAGAACTACTGGTTTGCCTTGAAAAAGGTTAAAAGCAACCCGGTGTTTCAAAACAACAAGGACATAAGAACAGTTCCAGCTCCGATTCCAGTATCATATATCAAATGTTAATAGAAAAAGCATAAAAGTTGAAAAAGTTTGTGATGAACTTTCTACTCTGAAACTGAGAATCTTTAAGAATCTTTATTTGGGAACCTTTAGGCACAAACATCAATACTGATCTTTACGTGTATGCAAATACTGCATATAGTTTTCTTGAGGAGTACTCAGGGATAAACACGTCATTTCCAGAAACGGATAAGAAACAAACAAGCAGCACAACAGATCTCGGGGCACAAAATCAATTCCAAAGCTCAGCATCTTCTTCAGGCTCTCTGCTGCCCCAGGTGAATGTCTCTGTTGTGCTGCAGATGCGTGACAAGCCTTCCCCAAATCTTACACTGCGCCCAACCAACTTCCAGTCAAACAAGGACACGTGTTGGTCACCCAACTCTCTTAGCTCAAGATTTCAGTCTTAGTTGAAAATTAGTGGAATGAGACTGCAGAAGGTAAAAGAACATTTCAAGTGGATCTAAACTAGTTGATAGCTGAGTAAAAATGAAGCTCAGCTCACAAACTTCCTTCCCAGAAAACTTGTGAAAAAATGTGCGTGAAGCAACACATCTCCTGTTCTCTTACAGCAATTCTGCCGTGTCCTTTGCTTTCTATTCTGCAGACTGCAGGCTACGGTTAAGCTGACATTGTACATAGCTAAGCATTTATTCTCTACCCCACAACCACTGTAGCTGGACAACATTATAAGGATACTGTACAAAAACCCGTCAATGTGATTCTGAGAAATAAAGATGATCTAAAACCTCAGATACAGTTAGGTCTAAGGATGACAAGCCCTTAATACTTACTTTTATCTCCTTCTAATGAGCAAACTAAATTAATACACCTTAAAATACCATTTTATATTGCACACAGAACTAAAACAACTATTTCTCACTATAATACTCAAAATGGGCTATGTTCAAGATTAAACCCAAGATTAAACCCAAGTTTTCACCTCTCGCAGCCTAGTCTCTAACTCCAGCAGGCGGTTCTTGTCAGTGTGATCTTGGTGACTCATCTTTTCCAATTGTTCTTCTAATTTTCGATTCTGGGCCTCTAACTTTCCAGCTTGTGTTTCCAAGTAGAACTTCTGCTGCCTCAGCTCTGAAATCATCTCTTCCTGGGCTTTCCTGGTAGGAGAAAAGCACAAGTGACAAACCCAAAATGTCCTTAACATATGTCCTTTCACTGGGGTGAAGTAAGGAAGAATATACTACAAGTTTTCTGTTAAGGAGAACAGTTATATTCATAGCTTAAATTCCATATCCCAACAAAAAGAAGTAAAAAAACCCATAAAATTCAACTCTTTATTCCGTTTGCAAAAAATCCATGTACTGGCGTATTCATCAATACATGCCCAGAGCACTAAAATTCCATATTTGCCATTAATTTTTGCACAGAAAATCTCATACACAGTGATCTACAACAATACTCGAGTTACAGTTCATTCTTCTCATTTCACCAATTCCTTGTTTTTCTATGCAGGAAAAAAAATTGCTAAGACTAGTTGCTTTCACACAGCGTACTTCTATGAGATGGTTTAGGGGGTAGTGTGTTGTGGGTGTTTTTTAAGTTGTAATGGACCTAGGACTTGACCTACATTGAAGCGAAGCTTTGTTGTCCCTGATCAAAGTCTTAATCTACAAAGTGAACAAAAACAATTACTTGTGCTAATAAAAATTTTAAGATCTGGCAACGATTACTTATTACCATAAGAAATTGAAACGGATACCCTCATTAAAAAAAAAACACCCAAAAACAACAGAAAAAAAAAAAAAGAAGGAAAAACGGTCTTTCTACAGTATTTACAGTTCCTGGAATCATTTTATCAGGCATTGGAAAATTCTGCCTCATGGTGTGCTTTCTACTTAGAAGTCTCAGAAAGCTCTACATATATTAATGAATTTATATTTTAAGAAGTTCACTGTGAGATAAGCTGTTATTAATCCTATCCCAGCAAAATTATGTGGGTTGCCCAAGATCAAACAGGAAGACTTAACAAAACTAAAATTAGAACTTAAGTCTTCTGACTCACATTTCTGTGCATGGCACACAAAATTTCTCTTGTTTTAGTTTACCTCTACAGACTATTGCCAGCCAGAACTGTCAAATGGTGTTATTCCACTTCCTGCTGCATCCTAGGCTATCTTCTCAGGAACCTGATAATCATTAGTTTCCTCAGATACTGATGAAACAAAAGCTAGCAGAGTTTCCCTCTCCTCCAAAGGGTTTAATCACTAGTTCTCCCCTTCAAACACGCTCAGATTAGCTGCATCTTTTCTGGATTCAAAATACAGTCCAACAACAAATTTAGACATTTAATATAAAATAAGCACAAATCTTAACACAAAATAAGCACAAATTCAGTAGCTATCTGCATGCATAATAAAGCAATTTTCTCTTAAAATGTTTTTAATTCTGTACTATCTTCTACAAATCCTGCAAAATTATGTTACCTGACAATATATCTCACAATAATCTATTCCAAGTCATACATTCGAATATCATTATATTTTTTTCCTGTTTATATGGACCTCCAGTGAAATGTCCTGCTCTCAGAGGATCTATCTACCTCAGCCAAGTTCTTTTACTCCGTTCAGCACCAACAACCGCGACATTGGACCTTGCATATGCTCCCCAGATACATGCTGAGACAATACCTCTGTTTTATTTCAGTCTGAAGGTAAGTTATGGCTTTTGCTGCCTCAACAAACTTCCTAGGTAATTAACTGGAGGTCATCTGGAGTATATACAACTGGAGCATAAAGCAATGCAATTAAGCTTCTCAGTTATTTCTGTGGATATTTTTGGCTGCTCAGGCTAAAGTAACTTGCCAGATATTTGAAATATAACAAAAATTGGAATTATTACATATCTAGAAGCATAATCACCACTGAAAAGGGAAAAAACCAAAGCAACTCTTTGCCAAAATTCATCCTTGCTTGACTCTATTCAAGTATTATAAGTATTAGAAGTATTATAAGTAAACCTCTCCAAGAGACATCACCTAACACCGCAACAGCGGTTGACAGACACTGAAAACCTTTCTGCCAACAGCCAAAGCTCAGGAATCTCTAAACGCAATAAGAGCATATACTACTTTAGCCCTTCCTTGCCAGACACATCAAACAATCCACACTTTTTCCTACACTTGCAGTAGAATGCCTTTAAATCTCTTATGAAGGAAAAACATCGCTATAAGGACAAGGAATCTCAGCTAAAAACCAAAGCAAAATAAAGTCCAGGTAGAGAGAAGGGTCTGACACAGACGATTTTGTATTACACAATGATCCAAGATGTCACTAGATGTCAACCAGCAGAATACCCCAAAACCACCAAACTGATTCGTACACCAGTCACTATGGGAACTAAAGAGAGGCTAAATCCAACAAGGCAACAGAGATACAAGCAAGTGCTATCTGGGATAGGAAATGAATGAATGAAAAAGGAATGAAATGAAAAACATTAATTGAAGCAGCATTCTGAAGCTGAAGGTGGGGTACCTCCTACTTCATGTTACTTCTGCCCATTTCAGCAACAAAATAGCTTACTCTTGCAATCAGAAATTCAATAACATGCAAAAATCCTCTTGGCTTAAAAAACATTTTCTTGCTTGCCTCCTCACCCATCATGGCAGGATGGAATGTTTGTGAAAGGTAATCTTTTCAATTTCAACATCACGTAACTGTCACAGGAACCAAGGAAAATATAAAACTATTGGTAATATGTACATGCAAAAAAGGAATATATGCTTCTCCAGAGATATTTTAGACATTAAAATTATTAGTATTTATTTAACCTGTTTGGTAAACCTACACAAAGCACCAGCCTTAGGAAAGGCTCCAAAGTAAACATTGTAAAACAAACCAATTTTCCTAGTCATGCTTGAGGAAACACAAAATATGCAGTGAACCACAACTGTTTGAAGAACCAGGATATTTTTGCATCACTGAAAAACAGGGAGCAGAACAGGCTGCGAAAAAAATCCACTTTTCCACCAAGAAAAGACATCTTACTGAGACCTGTCAGTTAGTGACCAGTACGATAGCAGTTGCTGTACTTACATGTTCCTCTGGGTAAAAAGGCTGCTGTTTGCTGCCAGTTTATTGGCCTCAGACAATTCCACTATTCTCTGCTCCAGTGACCTAATCTTTGAATCCATTGCATTGATCATCTGAAAGACAGTAAATGTGCCTTTGAGACTGCACAATAGAGCTGATTCTAAAAACAACGTTAAAAAAAAGTACGCACTTTTTCCAGAAGCAAAATGAAGTAAAAACCCAAACAAATGGCTAGAAGAACATCACAGATGCAATTACTGGAGCTATTTACAATTGCTTTCTACTGCTTTCATATTAGATGTAAGCAACCAGTACATTATCAATGAACAAAATTAACACAGCAAGTTACGTGGCTACTTTTAAGGAAATAACATTGAAGATACCTTGACTCAAGAAACATGACTTTTAAAATTACTACTAATCAGAGGATTTCCTTCAAAAGAGCCCAGCAGCGCTACAAAACCTCAAACAAGATTGCTTGAAATCACAGTCTCAGAAAGCTACTCTAAAAATGCTTTGATTTTCAATTCAACCATACGTACCGCCTTCTGTTCGGCAAGGACTTTGCATTTCTCACGCGCTTCTTCTTCATGTCTTCTGAGCATATTCTCAAGTGCTTCCTTATCTGCAAGATCTTTCTTCATCTGATTTTCCAACACCTAAATGAAGACATTTCTTTTGTCTAAATTATATCTGTTTCACTGGGCAAAGGGCAAGCAGAAAGAAAATCATCAAGAAAGAAAGAATTTTTTTTTAACAATTGATAATATCTCAAGCAAAATTAAACTCAAGATGCAATTGCGTGAAATCCGTGGAAGAGTAATCTCCAAAAAAGGGCCCAAAAGAGCACACACACACACACCCCCCACCCCAGTTATATCTGAAGACTGAATTTAATGATGGAATTTTATGAAGATATGGAGATACTGTAGATGGGGTTTTATTATTATGTTAAGTCCTATAAACTATGTTCAAGAAATATTCCAGACTAATGCAACAGAAAAACTCTATACCCTAATCTATATAGCAGGAGGTATGGAAGTGCATATCCTTTGGCTGCCCTACCAACAAGGCTCAGAAGTCAGTTGGAAGTTCTGTTCTCATAAACTCTTCAAGATGGAGACACCAAATAAAAGAGTTAAGTAAATACTTCTTTTTGTGGCACCAACTGCTGTCATTAGGAACAGGACTAAAGTAACTCATTGTTAAACTGTTTGAAAATGTGTGTTACGAACATACATCCACAGCTTTGAACCAGTTGTTAAACTGAAGGTCATTTCCTTCAAAGACAAGCGTTCAAACGCACAAAGTCTGGACACAACTGGGTATTTTTTACTGTTCCAGTTAGAACTCCTATGTCCTCTTTCATCCCTTTGAACCTCTTTCACATTTAAGCTGAAATGTAGAATTAAGATCCTAGGTAAACATACTAAATAAGGATTGCTGAAAACAGATTATGCTTATTAGAAGCAAGGATTATTGCAAAATGCATTTACTGGCTGATGTACTGCAGTTTTTTTCAGAAAAATCCACAGCCAGTGCACATATTCCTCTTTCCCAATTTGCTTTTCCTAATTTTAGATGCTGTCTATGGTTCTATTTCTGACTGTTTGTTAAAGTCTTATGCTACCCTGGAAAAGACAAAAATGAAGTGGGTGGTTTCTGTGGCTTCTTGGCAGATGTTGCAGTTCTAACAAGAGGGAATTTCAGAAACCCTCTCATATTTGCTGAATTTAAACCTTGCAGATAGGCTGTGGAAATACTCTTAGAAAATCATCATCAGGAACTGAAAACTTTTTCAGGATGCAAGATCCAAAAGCATCAAAAATTATTTAGCCAGCAAGAGTCAAATTACAATCAACAACTGCATTCCTACAGTTGACTTCAGATGCTCCCTGTTTTAATACAGTGCTGAAGACAGGTGACGTACAAGGGCATGGAGGAGAAGAAAACCTTAATCAGATCTCATTAAGCTCCCTGAACATTTTAGTAGTGGGAAGCAAGAAGGCAACTCATAAGACAAAGCAATCAGAGCCTAAAGGCAACTGTTTTTTCCCTGAACCCATTCTACCCACAAAAGCTTGTAGGAAGATGATAAGAAGATATTTTTACTTTGAGTTTTTCCTCATAGAATTGTTCCTTCTGTTTCAGCTGCAACTCCAGGTGCTGTGCTGCAATCTGAGCTTCACGATGTTTTTCTTCCAGCTCCTAAAAGCAGCAGAGATTCAAATTCAGCCACAAGAAATAGTAGGTGCTGTGTGTATGCGTTACATAGGTATCAAACAACCATTCAGTCATTCTTCTCTAAGGCTTCACACTATAAAAATCCCAAGACCAGGACTGTTGTAGTAAAAAAAAAAAAACAAAAAACAAACAAACAAACAAAAAACCCACAACATTGAGAATTGCACATTATCCATTTTAAGCTCTGCATGTTGCTGCTCACCCATCCACTGCTAAAGACAAAGATTTCTACTTCCATGGTAAGAATCTCCATTTCCCAGTAAAATATTTCCAAAGATGGGCCAAGGACATTTCGTAAAAACAAGCAGTTATAAACACTTTATAGCTGCAGTGGCATTACAACAAGTTTAGATCTATTTTTAACAATTCTCTCACGTGCTTTCTCACAGAAGACCTCAGTAACGGGGCACTATTCCCTATGCTCTTGATTTTACATTCATAGAGTGGGAATAGTATTTACTTTGCTATATTCCTCTGACAAACATTGACAGAATAACTATTTATAAACATTTAAAAATGAAAAGAGCAAGATGCCATATATATGGTAGAACACAGCAGAATATTTTTAACCTCTTTACTTCATATCCATTAGTTTGAGACATGCACAGGAAGGACTTAAATAATTTTGCATCTCAGAAGCTTCCTATTTCTGCTGTTCAGGATATATCATAGAATCATAGAATGGTCAGAGTTGGAAGGGACCTTAAAGATCATCAAGTTCCAA
>VXBW01002234.1:0-10806 GCA_013400375.1 Thinocorus orbignyianus
CGCAGCCATTCTGCAACACAGGAGTGCTGGGCTGGCTGGGGGATTTCTTTAGGAACGTCTTAGCTCTGTGTTATACCACAGAGATCTAACAGGAACATGAGTGCTTTCTACAAAGCCAGGCCAGGACCAGCAGGGACGATATGAGTCACTGTGTCTTATCTTGGGTACTGCACACTTCCTTGGCTGACATCTCTTTAAGGAGGACAGTGTGGCTCTTTAGAAGTCTAAAAGGCAAGAGTGAAAGGAGTAGGGCTGTTCTTCTTACACGCAATGCAAAGTAATATGCTTCAGCTAGACAAAGTTCTCTGCATGAACAAAGAAACTATGATGGTCTCCTGAGAGAAAGGGAACAAGCAATGATTTTAACATACAGCAATGTTATATTAGATGTTAAAAGGAGGACTTCGTGGTGTCTCCATTGGAGGAAGTCATTAAGAATAGGCTAGACAACATATGTGGGAAGTGGCATGGTAAAACTGAAGTGCAGAAAATAGAGCAGCAGACAGACAGATGAGATGATCTTGTGAGGGCTTTCTAACCTTACTTTTGACAACACTTCGATCAAAATTATCTGAAACCTGGCAGCAGATCAGAGATGTGCTCCACACAAGCTGTTTGTGTTACCACTGTGACAGTCCCTTTGAAATGCTGATGCTCTCTTCTGGTGCTGTCTTACCTGAAGAAGCGCAGCAGCCAGCTTGTTTCAGCAGCCCAACTCCTGTCAGCAGGGTCTTCACTGTCTGTCTTTATCATTGCAGATTAACAAAATTCCGGATTTGTCTTCTCAGAAAAAAACAGTCTTAAGGATCTAAAAGCAACATACATACAGATTAATCACTCTGAATTAAATACTTGCGCAGAGATTCTTACAAAATTTTACACCTGCTTATCTTCATTCACCTTAAAAACAAAGTAGTTGTCCTGGAACTTGCTGATATCCAGGATTTATTTGGGAAAGTATTTCAATATAGCTGATATAGCCTAACTGACTGCCAGAGTCTTGTGTGGCCTTCGGCTTGTGATGTATTTCGATACTTGAAGCCCACTAAATCAATGGATAGTCAATATGCATACTCCTTAGGTGTCCATAAGGGTCACCCTTAAAAAAAATTCATGTATCACTGGCGTAAGACACTCCCCAGGTCATTATTTTTTTATCTACAGAGAATGTTTCGGTTTAAGGCAAAGAATTTATGACTAGTTTCATGAAACAGTTTATCTGTTTAATATCAAACTGCATCTCACTCTGCCTTAAGGGTTTAACTTCTTCCCCAAGGCATTGGTTGGGTGTCAGAAACAGGTGACCTGTAAGCGTGTGTGCCACAAAGCTGAACTTGATTCACAGAAATAAATAGCTGTCATGAGTGAGCAAGGCAATGAATAGCTTCTTTCTGGAGAAGCACTTTCTGGTATCCAGATAGCTGGGCCCCAAGCAGAATTTGCTGAAACCAGTCAGGGAATCACCTGATAAAGGTATCTGGCATCTGTGAAAGGATGGGGGTCTCCAGGCAGTTCCCTTTAAGTTGGACTAGAAGAGGATAAAGAATGATTGAGTCCCTCTGTTTCTTTTGTTCGTGATCTGAGAGAGATGACATACTGAAAGAGAAGTCCTGGACTGAGAAATGATAGTGCACTAAGAAAACCAGGCCAGGGAAATACACATGGCTGTGGTGGTGTTTTAACCTTTGCCTACAGATGAGTGTTGATGCTGTTTAACAAAAAAAAAAAAAGTTTCTGAGTTACTCTGCTGGGAGATCTTTTCAAGCAGAGTAGGTCCAATTGCTTGCAGCTACTGTGGTTTCCTGAGGCTCACAAAGCTCAAGCGCTCACAAGCTCTGGGAAAGGCTGGGCTTGACCTACTGCCCAAACTAAAAGATAATACTCCCCTAAAGGTACAGTGCAGCTGGTGGGGAGTGAGGTCCCATACCTGAGACAGGAGAAGGGGGAAAATCTGTTCAGTGTATGTGAAACACAGTCTGGGGTGGGTGGAGGGAGGCTGTGCTATAATGAGACAAATTTACAGATCTAGCAGATTGCTCTACAAATCCAGCAACTGAAATTACAGCAAATTGCAGCATTACTGACATAGCAGGTACTATGAAAGCTCTTCTGCTATGCAAATCCAAGGCAATAAGTGGCAAGGAAGATGTAAGGAAATGCTTAATACAGTCAAGGAGCAACAGTGAAGTAGATCACAGAGACTGTATCTGATAGAAGGCAGTAAGGAGCAAATTAGTCCACTGACTTGTGCAAAGTGATACTGTCTGTACCTTTAGAACTGCCGTAATGAGCTATCTTGTTTTATACCACTTTTTGGCAGAAGCACTAACTGCATGATGCATTCATTTTTACACCCCCTCCTGAATGCTTTTAAGCTCTGTGTAACTCCTCTGTCACTCTGTTCATTCTGAAAAGCCTGTTCTTTTCTTCTGTCAGATTTTCTTCTTCTGTTGCCTGTTCTTTTCTTCTGTCAAATTTGATCCTTTCTCCTCTTTCTGTAAGAAGCTGCTTTGCTGGGCCTTGCTTTCACTTAGTTCCTCTCTGGGAAGCCTTCAGTGCAATAAATGATTCAAAAGAAATACCAGACTCCTTATCTTCTTCCCCAGATTTGTTGAACACTCCTAATCGTGGAAGAGCTCTAGCAAAGCAAGTTCTTTCAATAAATCTTAACTTCCAAAGCAACATACGCTGATGCCCTTGCAAGACTGAGCTCCTGGGAAATGGAAGTACGACAAATCTCCGTATTCCCTCTATAATTTCCCCTAGGGGCTTTTTGTCTCTCTGGAAATGGGTAGAGAAAGACAGTTACGTATTGGCAATGTATTACTCCTTTCTGTAGCATTACCAAAGGTGATTAGGACACCCGCTGTAGGCTAAAGCCTGGAGTTCACCTTCATTGTTTCTTTTCACATTCCTTGTTTCTTATCACTTACCTGAAAGCACTTGAGCAAGTCCCCATGAATTTTGATTTGTACACCCAAACATGAGGATGAAAGAACTCCTCTATGATGAATGGGTGTAATAATGAGACAGACTTCCATAAGACTGTCCAAGTGCTCTTAAAAGTGATAGATGCGAAGAAATACCCAAGAGAGAGGCTTGTATTACACAGTTGTTACATAGTTTTTGATTGATCCAATGCACTTGGCCTAAAAATGCTTAAAGAAGTTCAGATAGACTATGAAAAGCTGAAGAAGTGCAAAGTCCATGTGTAATCACAGAGCTTCCTAAAACCAATAACCCAGTAGCTCTCAATAACAGATACAGAGCTGTCAGTGTAGTTTATATTCAACACATCTATTGCTATCTACTGTTAGTTTTCTCACACTGTACAGGAGTAGATGCAGCTGAGCCTTGTTCTGCCACTTTCAGTCAGGCTGAGGAGAACTTCTCCAACCTTGCCTGCAGGTGAGAAGGGTTTGATTGGGGTGGAAAAACTCAGCCTATGTTTTTTCCTGGTGCCCTTTCCTCATCCCCGCTCTCTTTGTCCCCCTTTGCTTTACTTCCTAGAAAATTCCTCACCCTGGACTTTCTTTTGTTGACGTGTTTACATTCTTCTTCCCTCTTACCATTTTTCCTCCTCAGAATTTCTGCAAGTCTTAGTCCTCAGCCTTTCCCAGTCTCACCCATGTGCATCTCCTGCCTCTGCTGGGCATAAAAGTCATGAGAAGCTATTGTGAAACACAAGTAATGCAAGATACACAACATTTCATATTGGCACTTGGGCACTGCATGACATTCTTATCCCACACTAAGAGTCATGTGCCCCTACGTGCCCCAGATGACAATGGGATGAAATACCTTGACACACATGACACAAGAGAGCCTGTAGAGCCATAAGGAACAGAGGCCTTGAGATAAACCTGTTTGTTGGGAAAGGAGAATACCTCTCCACTGTCCCACAGAAGTCCTTAGGACCCATAATACCTTTGCTACTTACCTCCAGTAATGTGACAGACAGCAGCTGTCAGTCGTACAAGTAATGCCTATCCCTGGGAGTTGAAGCTATTCTCACCAGGTGTAAATAGTGTTAGTGCTCCTCCCTAAGCTGGCGTTTCCGTATCAGAAATGCTTTGACTCTCACCTCATTTCAGTTTTGATGCAAAGTGCTCTGAAGAGATGTGATGGATGTAATGGATTAAAGTTCATGCTGGCAATACTACTCAAGTTGCTGTGTCTGTTCTTGAGCACAACTGTGGCAGAAGCCTTGCCATGCCATGCGGACATGCAGCACGTATGCACAGCAAGCTGCCCTGGATGCTGTGTCTGCACAGAACCTCTCTCAGGCTGGGCAGATTGGAGGTCAAAAGTCTGGTATAGATCTATTTGACTGAAGACTATGTTGAACATCTGGCTATGTGTTTTTGAAAGCAAAGGCAGCATTTCTTGGATATCTGGAATAGCATCTCATATCTTCCATCTACTGTTCTTGCATTGAGGATTTGAAATGGTTTGGTGGTTTTGTTTGTGGGGTGTTGTTTTGGTTTTTTTTAAATTTATTCAAAGGGTAGCAGCTAAATGCAGAGTGGAATAAATTTTTATTACTTAATCACTACCTTGTTTTCAGATAATATCCTAGATCATGCATGGAGACATGCGGTCTCCTGTTACAAAAGAATGTCACAAAAGCATTTGTCACTTAAGATATATTTCTGCTTCGTACTAAGGAGAAAGCAGGAAACGTTGCATACATATCATTCTACATGCACATGAAGCAGCATGAAGAGAAACTCTATAGCAATTAATTGCATTAACAAAATTCACTACTAATCGTCTTTTTACCCCTCTCCCAAATAATACAGAAAGAAAAATCTTTGCACTAGTGTTTCTGTAGCTGTACACATTGGTTAGTATAATTAATGCTTTATTGCAAGCCCCAGAAAAACAGGTTACTATATCTCAGTTGGCAATACATTATGCAGAGAAAACAGGTGTGTAGTACAAAAGCAGGGCACTTCACAGTTCTTGGGAGAGCTTTACACCCCACACAATCAGTGGGCTTTGCTTCCTGCTTAGGAGTATATGCAGGGCATCAGAACACAAGATGGGGTACATAATAACTTTCTAAACCTCCAGAGGTTCTGAAAGGGTAGTTGTCTGAGGGTGAGAAAAACTGAAATAAACTCACCCTCTGGCTTGCATCATAGGACAGAAGAAACAGCTGAGGGCAAAGCTAAATAAAACAAAAAGTAGTAATAAGTGAATTAAACTGATGCAGCTGAGTAAAAGCAGAAATAATAGGGGAGTGAGAATGGGAAACAGATGATTGGTTGTTGTAAGGACTGTTGTGTTTCCCGTTGCTGGAACTAATTGATATGCAGTTGGGTACATCAGGAGCAAAACAAAAGAATGATTTGTTGGTGTTAGCACATGTTTAGTGACATAGATGCTGGAAAGAATGACCAGGGTTCTACTCCTGGGGGCAGACGTAAGTATAGATGGTCACATCTGCAGCCAGAGCTATTGAAATGCATTAGCTCTGAGCTGTATGTATGCTGAATGCATACTATTCAGCTTCTGAGAGAGAGCTGGGGTTTGTCTCATCGTCTCTCCCAGTGAGGGCAGACATCAAAGACATGTCTGCCTTCACCGTTCATGTAGGTGAAGCTGAGAACAGCATTGAGGCATTTGAAGAGAATTTCCCGCTTGCTTTTGCAAATACATTTTTTACACCGCTGGATTCTTTTCTGACTTACTGTTTTTGAAAAAGGACATCTCCTCATCTGATTCCTAGCTCTGACTGAGAGTATGACAATTCAGTCCAACCAAGAGTTGCCACAAAACTTTACTGTAGCGTACTTGTTACAGTACCTAAGAAAGCTGTACTGTACATTAAAATTTATGTACACCCAAACACCCCGAATATTTTGGTGCTGATAACTGCATTTGTTTAGAAAAAGGCGGCCATTGTAAATACCTGAAAAAGATGAAGACTTGCTGAACAGAGAGAGAATCAGCTAGCAGACAGCAAAAGAGAAGAAATTTTAAATGACATACTGCATCAGTGGAATGTATTTGGCCTGGCTAAAGAACATATTTACATCAAAAGAGCACTTTTGCTACCTGGTTTTCCTTCAAACCATCTCCTGCTGTTCTTTGTGCATTTTCAAGAGCAATGAAAGTAAGAAAAAAAATACAGCCTGGTTTGTAGAAAAAAAGAAAAAAGGTTATATCTGTTACTACAGCAACTGATAAAGCTGGAAAAAATACACAAGCTGTCAAGCATACTAGGTCTTCCTTAGCGCTTGCATTATTTTATTTCCTGAAATAAACCCATGTGGTAACTTCACAGGGAAAGGGGTACTGCAGGTCAGCCCATATCTGTAGGATATAGGTCTGATTTTGCACTGGGCAAGAACAAAACCTACACCACCCTCAAAGTTATCAGCAGGATTCTGTTAAATAACGTAGCCTGAGAATGTATCTATATTCATGTTGCAGGATGAATTTCCTGAGTGAAATGACCATAAGCTACTTGAGTTAAAGTTCTCAGAGGATATATTGTGTCTTGACTGAATGATGATCATCACCAAAAAAAGCATGCCCTTCTTTCCATTGATGTTCATTACACTTTCTCCAGACAGAACGGACACCACAAAAGGGGAAAGGTACAGATAGACAGCACCCTACCATTTCCATCTCTTCCCATCACCCTGTGGGAAAAGTTTGGAAAATTATCCCTCATAAGACCCAAATATGAAGATGGAGATGATCTGCTTTTTCAAAGGGAACTGAAGTTACACTAAGTACCCTGGTCAAGTTGGCAGAGGAAGTAGGAGTTTCAGCCATCTGAATCGTGGCTTGAATCCTTAAACACACGGGTAGATTTTTATTAAAAGGTTTGCCTTCTTAAGGTTTGTTATGTAAAACACTGAAATGCTTTGGTTTTGGTTTAGGGTTTTTTCCTGAATACATAAAGATATTATGTACATGAGTCCGTTAAGACATGATACATTATTTTGCATGGTGATCTGTTTTCAGCAATGTCTATCACCAGCTGCAGCAGTAGCTAAGGGTTGCTACCTGTCCTGCTAAGCATTATTAGAATGAAAAGCTGGTACATCCATAGAGAAAGATTATTTTTAAAAAAACAAACTTATTTGTTGTGGCAAATACATAAGAAAACAGAACTCAAAACAGTACTTTGAATCTCTATACTTCTTCTTTTTTCAGATACACATATACAGCAAAGAATGTGTCGTTTGAAAAAAAAGGGGCAATTACCTGTGGAAGCATGTTTATATTCTGTCTTCCATATTGTCTCATCTTCTGAGAAACAAACAAAAGTTATTATAAATTGTTTTATACCATACCCTCATTCCATTACTGTAGCACCTTCAATGTTCATCTAAATGTTAATGCTCCCATCTGGTTTTGGCTCATTGCAAGCCTACTCTGCCTGAAAAAAAAGAAAATGTACTCTGGGATTTTTCAAATACCTCTGCCTGAATTGTCATCTTACACTGCTCAACATCATGCAGATAATACTGGAGATCTTCTCGTAAAGTGGATTATGCAGCTTGTCACATGACAAGACTCACAGTGAGAGGGAAGATTTGCCTTATGAACAAAGAGAAAATATTAGTCTTGATGGAGGGAGACAAATGGAGAGGTTGTTTAAGAAAATCTTTACCTGAAAGGTTTCTTAAGGAATTTTTGAGATTTGTACACAGGTTGCCTTGTTCAGGACAAAAATAGAGCAAAGCAGTTTGGCATGTCCTTATCTTTCCACCCTCTTTGTTCAATATTATCACTGCTCTTATTTGGGCAATTCATGGATCATGGCCTAAATAAATATGCTTGTCAGTAATTCATGGTGTTTGCCTTCTGAATAAATTTGTTTAAAATGTCCGGAGACTTTTGCAACATCTTGATTTGTTCACTTAGGTACTTGACATTAGATTCAACTATAGTGTGTGCTTTTTTTCTGTTTTGCTTTTTGTGACAACCTGGAGTTCCTTTCTTGTATGGTCACTGTTTTGAGTTGCTTGGCTGACCCTTCTGAATTCCCATTGAAGTGAGTGGGAATGCTACTAGAAACTTGCTTTCATTTGGGAACACACCATGACAGCTCTACAGCTCATGTGCTTCCACTAATGGAAGCTAGCTCTGACATTGATACAAAAACTGCAGCCAAAAGAACTACTGCAAGGAAATTAAGGATAAATCTAGCACCCCACTTTACAAAACTACCATCTGTTAAGACTAGGACATCTTCAAAACAGAGCATCATTGGCAACCTCTCTGCATATCACTGTGGCTATCATTAGCTACTTGAACTTTAACTGAGCAAGTGGGGAAGCTAAGATGGTAAGACTGAGCAAGGCCTCAAGAACAATTTCTTTCCAGTTTACCATGATGAAAAGTTTAAATACCAGGTTTTGTTCTAGTGACCTTTCTTTCTCCTTCTTATACCTTTGCATGCCATGACTTGGCTCAATGTGTTGGATGAAGGTTTATGTCACTGAGTCTCATTGTTATCATTACCTTGATGAAGTGTACAGACCACAGCAAGGCCTGACTGGCAAAGACCAATTCCATTTTCTTGAGCTACAGGTATTAAATTCTATCTAAAGAATTGTTAGGCAATTCAGCCAGAAGTAGGTGGGCTGTTCTGACATGAGGGCCTGCTAGGGGCTAATTTGAGTAGATGTTGTAAGAGCAAAAGACAGGGACAAAACTTTCCATGTGGAAAAGGCAAATTTAACTTTCTTCAACTTTCCAAGTTACATTTTAATTCAGAAATTCCATTCTCCCAAATGAATTGACTTGCAGATTATTACACAATTTGTTGAAAGTGCTGCCCTGCTGTTCTCCACCCATTTTTCTAACAGTTAAAAAAGTTTTGGAATGTGTGAATAGTTGTCAAGATTCTGCCCATCCCCACTTTTGAGGTTTTGTTCTGCATTTTAAGGACCACATCATCTAGATTCATGATAGGAGAGAGGTGGCAAGTCATAGCAGGGATATATTATCTCCTACAATACTTAACTTTTTTCATTTGCAGCTGTCACTTTATTCAAGAGGTGATCACGCACAGGTGGAATGGGAGGATAGTACAGGCCTTCAGGCTTATACTTGCCATTCCCTGTGGGCTGGCATGCTGAAGGTATATCTGCAACCCGACAGACAGAGTCCTCCTGAGCAGGGGAGATGATACCCGTAGACACAAGGACAAAATAGGCTCAAGGAAGCCTAATATGCGGGTATATACTACCAACTTCAACACACTATTGAGAATGCCAATTTTTTTGTAATGTTCTCTACATTTCACTGATATGACCCTGAGGTTGTGAAAGCAGTCCTGCTGCTGTTGTGACAGAAACCACCCCTGGAGTACAGATGTCTTAGAATTTATCGATCTCTCTTGGTGGCATGATGTTCAAATGGAAACCCTAGTTAGGGCTGAACACCTATACAGGAGGCAGTTCCAGTAGTCAATCTGTGGAATTCAAGTCCGTGTTTTAAAATAAATGAAGATTTTTATTCCATTCACTAGCTCTGCAGGCACACGATCACTTGGTTTGACAGACGGAAGCATATCAGGCAGCTGAGGTGAAGTGATTATTAGCACCTCTTTCAGCAGCAGCCCGTTATTAGCTGATCCTGGCTAAAGTGCAAAGCCATGCTTTTCAGCCAGGGGTAAAAACCCTCTCCCTATAAAAACTGAAATATCACTATCTGGTTTTGCCTCGCTAGCCAGAACTTTGACACCGCAATTACATAGTCAGCTCTCTTACTCTAAGTTTCTTACCTTACCTTACTGCTAGGCATGACTGATAAGCACTCTTGGTCAATAGAAAAGTATATTTACTTACATCCTAGAAAGCTGTTGGCTGAAGACTTCTGCTGATTTTGCACTAGTACTCTTCAGCTGTCTTTTTTATTTAAGTATATGAAGAGCGGATACTTTTCCCCGGAAATAATCCTGAAATACAGAATTTTTCTTTCACAGCTCGTTAGCAGAGATTGGCTAACCTGGTGGATACAAAGATAACTGATCTTCTCCAGCATCAGCAGGCTGGGAGGAGAAAATAGATATATTGGCAAAGGTGGTCCAGACAGTTCTGTTTAAGCTGCAGAAACGTGCACAAAACCCAAGCAGCTGAGTAGATTGTCATGAACCTTAAATAAGCAAGCAACTTGGACTGTGATATAGAGGCACAGAATTTACAGACAAGGCAGCATGTGTGCTAAAGAAACGTGAAATAAGCAGAGTTGCTGAGAGATTCCCAAGTGCTTCCTGGAATAAAAACGTGTTGCGATAAATTTGAGATTAATGTCAGCTTTAGCAAATCTATGAAACCTATACTAGTATTAACAGCAGTTCTCTTTTGATAATCCTGCGGTTTTTTAATCATGAAGAAGCAGAGTACCAACTCTCCACAATACTTTTTTTCCAATATTAATGGGAATGTAATCCATCTTCTATGGGAACAAAATTTTAATTTATTTTAGTTACTGAATAAAATATTCTAAATAAGGGATTTATAGGCACACAGTAGAAACCCTACCTGAAATTCCATTGCACTCAATAGCTTTGTGCTTAGGTTTTTTTCGTGTAAAATTACATTTTGTCATCAATATGTAATTATCCTGGAGTGCATAAGCTAATTTGGCTATCTCCTCTTTTTCAGAGCAATCCATTATCTGAATAAGCAAAGAGCTGTTCATCCTCATAACACTCCATTTCACAAGCAGCAGCATTCAAACATGAAGATTCATCATAGGCGATTGTCCTGGTTTGGGGTAAAATGAACCAATTTTCTGTTTCACAATTTCACTTTCTTAGCTGGGCCTCTTCTA
>VXBW01002234.1:11014-58816 GCA_013400375.1 Thinocorus orbignyianus
GAGCTATCTGTCCTTCAGTTCTGATTTGCTCAGAACCACGACGGCGATAAAGCCAATCCATCTGGCATACAGCTCCATCAAATTTAATTCCCAAAACAATGGGAATTTATTGATGTTCTGCATAAAGGATGATACAGTGGCATAGAAGGTATATTCTGACTGCCTTAGCATATCAAAATAATTGATAAAACTAACAAGTATCTCTTCTTATCAGTATCACATAAAGAAAATACTACCTTTGTTGCTGGATCAGTCTGCTCTTCCAGAAGCTGGGGACCAATGAAGTCTCCAGATGATCAAGATTCTAGGGGGGAAAGAGGTTTGTTGGAATCATTTCCATATTACATTGTTTCTCAATAAGAGCTTTATTTAAACGACTAACTAAGCGATCATGCCAAAAGGGGTACAAAGAAAGGGCCCACAAGTCATTAGTTCCCACACTTCTATTACACACAAAGTTGTAAACCTACTCTCTTATTACTTTTAACTGCATGTTCAAGCCTGCATTTGAGAATTTTTGTGGCAAACTTCAGTGTGTACTGAGAGGCAGCAGCCCAAAGTCTGATCCCGTTTACATCAGGTGTAAAATTCCACAGGAATTGGTGGGCTAACAAGTTGATCAACTACTTTGAAGTGTTTCACACGCCTTTGGTTCTGATACATGAATCGTCTGATGGAATGTTACAACTGTTACTTTACATCAAAGGAAGTGATTCTGCCCCTTTACTCCACTCTCATGAGGCCCCACCTGGAGTACTGCATCCAGCTCTGGGGCCCCCAACATCAGAAGGACATGAACCTATGGAGTAGGTCCAGAGGATGGCCACGAAGATCAGAAAGCTGGAGCACTTCTGTGTAGATAGATAGGCTGAGAGAGCTGGGATTGTTCAGCCTAGAGAAAAGGCAGCACCAGGGTATCCTTACAGCAGCCTTCCAGTTTTTAAAAGGGGCCTACAGGAAAGGTGGCGAGGGACTTTTTGTGAGAGAGTGTAGTGACAGGATAAGGGGTAAAGATTTTAAGCTGAAAGACAGGAGATTTAAAGTAGATCTTAGGAAGAAATTATTTTCTATGAGGGTGGTGCAACACTGGAACAGGTTGCCGTCCCTGGAAGTGCTCAAAACCAGGCTGGATGGGGCTTTGAGCAATCTAGTCTAAGTGTCCCTGCCTAGGACAACTATGCAACAGGACAACTGTAGGGTTGGAACTAGATAATTTCTTTTTCCCCTTTGAACTCCAACCATTCTGTGATTCTATGATCTGCTTTCACTATGGAAAAAGATATGACTGAGGAAACATCAGACATAAGCACTGCTCACGCAGCTCAGCAGACCATAAATAGCAATTTCTGCCTGCAGATCAGTCTGCAGACATCTAGACCTGATTTCTCGCTGTCTCCTTACTACATAACCTTATATTGACCTAATACCTGGCATTCTGGCAAGAATCCTTATCTTACACCTGAGTTGCCACATAATTCTCTTCGACATGCTTGAGTAGTGTGAACAAGATATAGTGAGCTTCAGCTGCAGTATGGAAGACTAAGCTTGCATATTGATAATAACTCTTCAGACATGCAGACAGCCAAACACCAGAGCAGGATGCTTAAGAAGGAGATGTTGTTTCCTTCAGTGGCAGTTGCTGGAAACCTCTGTCAGGAAATATTTGGGTAGAGCTGGTGATGATTCAAGCCAAAAAGCTGGGCTAGGAATCCTTTTGATGTTTCTTATAGTTCTGTATTTCTGAATGGCAGGTGTGAGTGTTAAGAGCCCTCTCCTAGAAGCCTTGCTAAAAAAAGCACTCTGAAACTTCCTGGAATATGGCTTACCCAGACACAGGTTTGTAGTTTTACTCACACTCCAGAAGGACAAGATAATTTCATGGGGGACCCTCTATTAGTCATCTTACTTTTCATGTGGGAGTAGCTTCAAAAGGAGTGTGAGAGGCTAAGTGCTCTGCTTCCCTGTGTTTTAATGGAATGGAAAGAAAAGTAAAACTTCAAGGCATTTTTCTAGATGTTCTGCCTTACATCTTTTTACCTACCAGAAAGTAAAGCTTCTCTTTTCTTTTAGTTAAGGACAAATCTTGAAGTTGCTAATGTCAAGGTGTGTTGTGATTGAGTACATCTACACCATTTGAGTCATTTCCTTCCAAATTCTGAAGAAGTGAAGATCAGATAGGAAGTCCTTTCCCTGTACTCTGCAGTGAAGATGCAGCTGATGAAGCAGTGCTCTGAATGCTGCAGCAGATCACTGGTGGACAAGAAGTATCTCTGGAGAGAAGAGATATAATCTCTTAAATCAAGAGTTAATTTTTGGACACCTAACACCATCTGTAGTTCTTACTCACGTCTGCAAGCCCAATGGAATCAGGACATGGTTCTTTCTCCCTGCTTGCTTGCTTGCTTTTTTTCCATGTCTCACATTCTCACCAGCTCCCTTCCTTTTCTCCTTATTTTCTGTGGCCTTCACAAATTTTAAGACGTCCCTCTGATCTTCACAGTCCCTTCCATCTCTAACTATTCTATGTTTCTGTGGTTCTCCCCCTCTCTTTCCATGTTACTTTTTACTACTTTCCTAGAGCTCTCTGCTTCTATTTATCCATTCATCTGTCTCCTCTTACTATCTTTTGTTCTCCCCTGCCTCCACTGGCTTTGTGGTCCTCTCCTACATACACATTTATCCCTAATTCTGACAACAATACTTAGCATTTATAATTTCACTCTGCATAATATTCTTGCACACAGGTCTCAAAATAAGAGAAAAAATTTACAGTTACCTTCTAGCACTTCTCCAAATATTTTTAACCACACAAATAAACTCAAGTATCAACTCTAGACAACATTTCAGATTTTGTTACCTTAGTGATAGTGTTATTTATCTCTTGGGGGGGGGGGGGGGAACAAAACAACAACAACCAAACAAACAAGAAAAAGTCATAAGGCTAGTCAGAAACTCCTTCTATTCAGCAAGAGAAATGGATCCCATTTCATATGTACTTGTATCTTTCCTTCTAAGCAGGTTAATAGTAACTCAAGAATGTAATTTTAACTTTTAACTGAAATTCTGGAAATAGCATTTCCATGGCTTTATAAACAGTATACACTGAACAAAAAGTAAGTGCAGTTTTTTGTCCATTAAACAATGATGATATCACAGATAATTTGAAACTGCTCAACCAGTGCTGCTTCACTGCAGGAATTTAAGAGGATACATAGAAATGTGAGTCTCATCTGAATTATTTTGTAGGTGCACGACTACAGCCTTTGAGAAGTAAAGTACATCTAAATATTGCTAGTATAGATATTAAAATAACATTTCTAATGGTCTAGCTGATGGCAGTTCTGTAAGTATGCCTAGAGCAGACATTTATGCAAATACATTTTGATACACCACATTGAAACAATGGTCCCAGCAAACCACCACCCAGCTTATGCAGCAATTACTAGTTCTTTTACTGGAGTTTCTTTAGAACACAGACCTCAAGGTCACAAGAAGCTCATTGCTGTCTTTTGAGGATGAAAAATTTAGTTTCCACCAAACAAAACTTTTGATAGAAAATACTACATTTTTCCTATACTTTCCAGTTTCTACCTCGAATCCTGCCATGATATGTTTGGGGTTTTTTTCAAGCTAGCATTCCTCTCTGCCTCTACCAGAGCTGCTGTGTCCCCCTTTGCCTACCACAGTACCCTCTCAGAGTATTTGACTAGAATACATTTATTCGCAGCTCAAGGTACAGACATATCCTCCATAGAGGAGAGTACGACCAGACAAGGAGGGACATGTCCCCTGTGCAACTGAACCCAGCCCCCCTGCTTGGACGGGTCAGAAAGATGCAGAACCTGCACCCTGCAGCACAGGAGATTTAAGCAGGCAAAAAACAATTGCAGAATCATAGAACGGTATGGGTTGGAAGGGATCTTAATGATCATCTAGTTCCACCCCGCCATGCTCCTTGCTGTGGGCAGGGACACCTTCCACTAGAGCAGGTTGCTTAAAGTCCCGTCCAGCCTTATCTTGAACACTCATCACTTCCTTGATGAGGAAAAGCGATCAGCCTAGCTGATTGCAATGGATGGCCATATATATTTCTAGTGGCAGCATGGGGACCACCTAGCCAAAAGCAATGTCCTCTGCTCCTCCTGAACTTCTGGCACCTGGTAGGACCAATGCAGCCACACAGATGGAGCTTCTGTCCAAGCATGTGACTACCCAGGTTTCTGGCTGTGGGATGTGTGAAGGGATATTGCTAGAGGTAGAAAGTGGTTGCATGCAAGCCTGTGGGAGGTGTGACCAGATTGACGAACTGCTCTGCTTGGTGGCTGAGCTGCCAGAGGAGGTGGGCAGTCTGAGGAGTATTCAAGAGTCTGAGAGGGAGACTGATAAATGGAACCATACTCTGCCTTCTGTGATGTGTGCAAGCCAACTCAGCATGGTCACTATGGAGGCAGGTCCTGGATCTGTCTTGTGCCAGGAGGAAGGCAGTGTCACAAAAGATAAGGAGAGGTAGAATGTTACAGCACAGAGTGGTAAGAGAAACTCCTTCTTACCCTCTAAGACACCCGCACAGGATAGGTATGAGGTCTTGTGTGTGGCCGACGAAGCAGATAATGAGATAGACACTGTACAAGCAGTCTTCCTAAAGGCAGAGTCCAACGCTTCACAACAAGACCAGTGCTGAGAAGAAGCAACAGCAAATTATGTTCATTGGTGATTACCTCCTGTCCAAAATGGAAGCACCCATTTGCAGACCTTTTTTCAGGAAAGTTTGCTGCATCTCTGGGGCCCAAATTAGGGACATCACCACAAGACTGAAGAACCTAGCACGATCTTCAGTCTGCTACACTTCCATGCTTTTTCATATGGGTACTAATGATGTTGCAACCAAAAGTATGAGATCAGAGCCCTCAGAAGAATGCTAAAAAATTTGGGAGGATAAGTAATGTTTTCCTCAGTCCTCCCCACAATGGGGGTAGAATTTGGAAGAAACAGGTGAGCCCAAAATACTATTACCTGGCTCCAGGACTGGTGCCTCTGCCAAAACTTTGGAGTTTTTAACCATGGAATAACCTTTGAGAACAGAGAGGAAGAAAAAGCAAAAGACATTCAATAATTCTGGTAGACCCTACACTGCCTGGTACCCTGTGTAGGAGGACCACAAGAGCAGGAACAGTGACTTTCCATTTGTGGACAATGAAGTTCTAAGGGACCAACTGTATCAGCTGAATGTTCACAAGTCCATGGGGACTGGTGGAATTCATCCCACAGTACTGAAGATGGTAGGATCCCTCTCAATCATCTGCCAAAGGTTCGGGGGTTCCCTGCTGACTGGAGTCTAGTCAATGTTATTCCAATTTACAAGACGGACATGAGGGAAGACCCAGAGAACTACAGACCTGTAATTCTAACCTCAGTCCCCAGGAAAATGATGGAGAAGATTGTAGTGGGTACTACTGAAAGGCATTCAAAGAATAGTGCAACCAGGCAGAGTCAACATGGGTTCACATAGGGAAAGTCCTGTTTAACTAATCTGATCCCCTCTGTGATAAGACCAACAGCCTAGTGAATGAAGGGAAAGGGATGGATGTAGTTCTTCTGGATTTTAGTAAGGCTTTTGATACTGTTGTATCATCCTTCTGGGCAAGTTGTCCAGCTGTGGGATGAGCAGGTTCATGGTATGCTGTGTGAAGAGCTGGCTGAAGGGCAGAGCTTAAAGGGTTGCAGTGAAAGGGGCTACATCTGGCTGGGGGTGTTTCTCAGGTTTCAATTCTAGGGTCAGTTCTGTTTTCAATATATTTCTCAATGATCTGGATGCAGGAGTTGAATGCACCATTAGCAAGTTTGTTGATGATACCAAATTGGGAGATGCTGTTGACTGTCTTTAGGGATAAGAGGCCTTGCAGAGGAATCTAGATAGATTGGAGCATTGGGCAATGATTAATGGGATGAAGTTTAAAAAGTCCAAATGCCAGATTCTGCACCTGGGACAGAGGAACACTGGGCACAAGGATAAATTGGGAGAGGAGTGACTGGACGGCAGCCCTGCAGAAAGGGTTCTGGAGGTCTTCATTGGCAGCAGGCTCAGCAGAAGTCAGCAGTCTGCCCTGGCAGCCAAGAGGGCAAAACATTTCCTGGTGTATCAAACACAGTATAACTAGCCAGTCAAAAGCGGTGATTATCCTATTGTATCCAGTGTTGATGCAGCCTCATCTTGAACACTGTGTGTAGTTCTGAGTGCCACAATTTCAGAAGGATGTTAAGGTCCTTGAATGTATCTGGAGAATTGTAGCAACATTGGTGAAAGAGCTGGAAGGAATGTCCTCTGAGGAGCAGCTGAAGACTTCAGACTTGTCTAGTTAGGAGAAAAGGAGGCTGAGGGGTGACCTCATTGCTCTCTGCAGCTTCCTGAGGGGGCAAAGGTGCTGCTCTCTTCTCCCTGTCATCCACTGAAAAGGTGGGAATGGTTCAAAGCTACACCAGGGGAGGTTTAAACCACATTATGAAGCATTTCTTTACTGAGAGAGTGGTCAAACACTGGAATGGGCTTCCTAGATAGGTGGTCAATGCCCCAAGCCTGTCAGTATTTAAGAAGTATTTGGACAATTCCCTTAATAAAGTNGTCTGCCCTGGCAGCCAAGAGGGCAAAACATTTCCTGGTGTATCAAACACAGTATAACTAGCCAGTCAAAAGCGGTGATTATCCTATTGTATCCAGTGTTGATGCAGCCTCATCTTGAACACTGTGTGTAGTTCTGAGTGCCACAATTTCAGAAGGATGTTAAGGTCCTTGAATGTATCTGGAGAATTGTAGCAACATTGGTGAAAGAGCTGGAAGGAATGTCCTCTGAGGAGCAGCTGAAGACTTCAGACTTGTCTAGTTAGGAGAAAAGGAGGCTGAGGGGTGACCTCATTGCTCTCTGCAGCTTCCTGAGGGGGCAAAGGTGCTGCTCTCTTCTCCCTGTCATCCACTGAAAAGGTGGGAATGGTTCAAAGCTACACCAGGGGAGGTTTAAACCACATTATGAAGCATTTCTTTACTGAGAGAGTGGTCAAACACTGGAATGGGCTTCCTAGATAGGTGGTCAATGCCCCAAGCCTGTCAGTATTTAAGAAGTATTTGGACAATTCCCTTAATAAAGTTTTAGCTTTTGATTGGCCCTGAAGGGGTCAAGCAGTTGGGCTAGATGGTCATTGTAGACCCCCTCCAACTGAAACCATTCTGTTCTACTTGAAGTCTCTTCTTCTTTATGTGAGCCATGCTTTATCATTTCTTCAAAGAGAAGAAGAGAGCTGCAAAGAGAACAGGAGGGAGTTTAGAACTATACTTACAGAGAGGAGAACATGAATTCTTCCTCTCCAACCTGATAATCTCTCCATGTTATTGAAATTGATGAAGACCCAGCAAGTTTCTTTGATGCCAGATTCCTAACATGAATGCTGAAGTTGGTCAAACCACTAAGTGCAAGAAATTACTATTTTCTGGTCCTTTTAGCAGCACCAAGATGGACAGCAAAGTCTGCAATATCTCTGCATGATGATTTTGTAATGGTGCAGGACAGGAGCACATTTCAGACAGCTGGGCTTGGGCACGTGGAGACAAGTTGCTACCTTGTTGAGTGGTGGGTTTGGGGCCTTACTGAGAGAATGAGTTCTCACTCATTCCTAGATTGGTACAAAGACCTACAGGGAGAAGCAGTGCAAAAGCTTATTGCCCACTCTGCAGTAATAACATGCCCTGCTGATCACAAATCCATCCTTCAGTGGTCGTCCAGCTTCAGCCCCATATCAAGGATGGCTGACCAGACTTTCAGGCGGTCCTCACTCCACAAGATAAGGGCAGGAGTGTCTGCTGGCTGGCTGAAGGAGCTCAGCACAGGCTAGTGAGAGATGTGGGAGAATGTGCCAAGGACGAGGGTTGTCACTTCAATCTTTTGCTGTCGTCAGAAGCCCCTAACTAATCCTGAGGGCCATTAACCTCTCTGCTGGTATACAGGTGCCTGTGGCAAATGTCAGCCTGTTCCTCTTCCTTTCATTCATAGCAACGATAAGTGTTTCTGTATGACCATTTCGGACTGACCCCAGGACAGCTCTATGGGTTTTCTCCAGTACAGAAGTGCATTGTTTCCTGTGAAATGGATACCCATTTCAAGTGAGGATGCCTTTTTACTCAGTGCCCAGGATATCTTCAGTTAACTTAACTTAGTCTTAAGTACTTCCTCCCTGTGACAGCTATTTGAGAATTCAGTATCAAGCATGATGCCTTTCCCATCTGCAGACTGCAGTTTTTCTTAATTGCAAAGAGATCGTGGTGATAATATTAGTATATAGTATCTGAATCCAAGACATTGCCCATGGAAATATGAGTGAGTGACTGTGATAAAACTAAGATTACTCATTCTGAGAGTCTGTTTAGCTCACCAGGTGATGTCTATTATAATGGAAGGTTAGGGCAAGAGCATCTGCCCTAGGATTGTGCAGTGAAAGTATGCAGTCTGAAAGTCTTCTGGAGGAATTAAGTCTGTTTGGTTTAACAAAGCTGGCTATGAAAATTGGTCCTAATGTTACCCTGAGAAAATAATTTTTTGGGGGACTCAATAGATCTCGTAACCACTAGGTTATTTAATGCATTCTCCAAGCCATAATGTCTAAAAGAGGAAAAGGCATTTTTTCCCCAGCCACAGAAGGAACTGTCTAATGTCCCTACCCTCATCAGAAGATGATATAAAAAGTAAGCACAAGCCTATTGTTACCATTTGTTTGGAAGCTGAACTGGTTGAAAACATTCTGTCGGTTCTTCTTGGGTTTAGACAGATGTGAAATATAAGAGAGACATGTCTGGGAATGAAAGGTTTTTCATCATTTCTCTTTCTGCCCCAGCCAAAGAAGGAAGTGAAAGATTCATTAACCTGAAATGAAATTAAGATCCTGGTGCTGTTTCAGCTTGCAAACATTAACAAATGCAACATAAGGGCAGCATCAATACTTGCTTATTCTTACAAAGATATTGCATCCCAAAAGACACTATGACTTCAATTCAATTTCAGCAGAAGGTCAACACAGGAACATAGGACTTGGTATTCCATAACATCCTTCTCCCTTGCAAAATAAATAAATAAACAAACAAACAAACAAATAAATAAATAAATAAATAAAGCTACATCTGGGATGGAATTAGAACATGTGAAACACCTTGTAATTGATGAAAAACATCTTGTTGAAATAAATGAACCTGATTTCTGCTTAGAATAAGAAATGTCTGTGTCTGAAAAACACCTGTCCAAGTAGAACCCGGGCAATAAGCAGAGAAAATAGTCACTGCTATCTGTAGTTAGCAGTGTTGGAGGTGTTTTCCTCCTTTCTGTGCATATCCTGGGTGACAGAAGGGCTGCATGGGGAACAAAGAGGAAAAATTTATGTCTTGAAATGTCAGTGATCTCGTTGGATGAAATTGAATTTTAAGTCCAAATTGCTGTGTGAGCATGCAGAGTCAAATCCTGACACTGTTGATTTGATGTATGCCTTTATACAAGAGCCAGATTCCATATTTCTCCATGATGTTGTTTCCTCAAACCGCTCACTAGGGCCTTCACTTTCCCACATTCAGCTCCAAACAGAGCCAGGCTCCAAAATCATCAAAGGGGAAAGACAATCTCCTTCGAAGTGCTGATTTGTCTTGTTGACCTCCATGGCATGTTGCTGGCTCATGGTCAACTCGATATCCACCAAGACTGCCAGGTCCTTCTCTCTCAAGCTGCCTTCCAGCTGAGTCCCAACATGTACTGGTACATGGAGTTATTCCTGTCAAGGTACAGAACTTTGCACTTCGTTAAACTTCATGAGACACTTCTCTGCCTGTTTCTCTGACCTCTCAAGGTCCCTCTGAGTGGCAGCACAGCCAACAGCTGCATTAGTCTCTTTTCATAGTTTTATGTCATCTGCAAATTTGCTCAGGGTACTCTCTGCCCCATAGTTCAGATCATTAATGAAAATGTTGAACAGCATTGGACCCAGTACCCACCGCTGAGGTACACCACTAATACCTGACTTCCAGATGGACTACGTGCCACAGATCACAATGCTTTGGGCATGACTGTTCAGCCAGTTTTCAATCCACCTCTCTGTTATTTAACAAGAACTTTGTCAGCTTGTCTACACAGATGTTAAAAGACACAGTTTCAAAAGCCATCCTAAATTGAGGCAGAAAACATTTACTGCTCTATCTTCATTCACTCAGCCAATTATATCATTATACAAAGATATCAAGTTGGTTAAGCATGATTTCTCCTTTGTAAATCCATGCTCACTTCTGTTCACTTTGTTGTCCTTTGTGTCTTTGGAAATGTTATCCAGGATTATTTGCTCCACCATCTTAGCAGGAATCAAGGTGAGGCTGACCAGCCTGTAGTTCTCTGGATCTCTATTCTTGAACTTTTGCTCTCTTCCAGTCTTCAGAAATGTCCTCTGGCCTTTCAAAGATAACTATGAGTGACCTTCAAAAGACAACAGACCACTTCCTCAGCACTCATTCGTGCATCCCGTCATTTTCATTCACTTGTGTATGTCTGGTCTCTCTCCTCCACCTCCTCCTCCACTAAGTGTGAACCTTCCTTGCTCCAGACTTTCCCTCTCATCTCAGGGGCCTGGGATTGCTGGAGGGCAGTCTTACCAGTCTTACAGTCTTACCAGTATGGACCAAGGTAAAGAAGGCATTGAGGATACTTGTCTTTTTCATGTCACCAAGATCCCTGTCCTATTTAACAGTGGGCCCGTTTTGCTGGGTCTTCCCTTTGGTGCTGATGTACACATAGAATTTGTTTTAATGGCCTTTGTCTCCTTTGCCAGATACAATTCCAGATTTCCCTTGGCCTCCCTAATCTTCTCCCTGCACAACTGGATAGTATTTCTGTATTTCTCCGTGGTCACCTGCACCTGCTTTCACCTTCCCTGTGTCTGCATAGTTCAGTGCTCCTTGTTGGAGCAAACCTAGAAATTAAATGGAGATGGTTTGTTTGTTCCCAGAGAAATGTATCTTTGAATCTCTGGCTGTGGCCATTAATCACTCTTACTCCATTTTACTGGCAGGACAGGAGCCTGTAGTTGTGCACAAAAGGACTTGCTGCAATTTTCATGAACTAGCAATTTTATGTGGTGTGTTTGTTGGCCAAATGCAGCTGCTTCTCTCATTGCTCTTGCACAAAGATAGGCTCCCAAAGGAGGAAATCAAGTTCTGTTGTAGCTATTTTGCACAACACATACAAGCTGCTAAGATGAGTTGAACTACAGTTGGATGACTTGTATTGCTTGATGTGCCTAACACTTCCTAGCCCATTTCTCACAAATGATTGCCTGTGTCAATGCTATTTTTTTAATTTAATATGCCCTGTGTACTTACAGATGGTACTGCAATGCAGCCAAAACACCTGTGACATAGATAGCTATGTTCCAATGACAAAGTATATGAACTGAATCCAAAGCAGAATGTGCACGACAGTCTAGCTGTCTCCAGTTCAAGCATAGATATGGAAGCTTATTTCCTGTGACTCCTTTTAATCACACAGCACTTTTCATCCAAAGTGGTCTTCTATATTAGGTGAGATGAGCTGCACCCTGATCTTCACTGACTGGATTCACTCTGTTTGCAGGAGCTGGAAGAGAGGAAACTCACTTTTCAAGCTTAAAAATTAAGAGAGAGCTGGTTCAGATTGAGGTACTATACTTCTGTGACCATAGCAGATGTTGTGACATCTCTAAGAGTTTTTAAGCTAAATATTAGAACCTCGTGGAAAGATCTGAAGGTTCTACAACGTGGAGAATATTCAGCAATTTTTTCTTGCTGCTGTGAGAAAAACATGTCACTTCAGTTAACAAAAGGTTTACCCCTAACTGCTAGACTGAAGGAGGGCTACAAGAAAAAGATTAAATAAAGGATTTCTGAAGCTTGGAAATGTGGACTCAGGTTTAGGAAGAGAGTAATGAAACAGCAATTTCCTGAATCTGCTTTTGATAAAGAAATATTGCTTATTACTGTGTAGGCTTAAAAAATGAGATCTGGAATTTCAATCTCTGATGCCCAGCTACAACACTAGGAGTTAATGCACTGGTATGAACTCACCAAACACAACTTACACAACTTGCAAAAATGTTATTACTTCCCTGTGTTCATGCTTCTCTTGAGGTTTCATCCAAATATGCCTAAGTCAGTCTTGCTGTGCTGCTCCAGCCTCAAAAGGAATCCTTGTTGAAGGTGCCACAGCTCAGTGAGAAAATCTTACCATCTCCTTGAGCTTTTCATGCTGGAACTACCGTATCAGGTGGTAAGGACAGAGGAGACAACAAGAGGATAAAAACCGAACCAGTCAAACAACCCTAAACATACTTTGTGTAAAGGACTCTGCTCCTCTTTTGTAATATTCCACCTTTCCAACAAGAAAATCCAAGCCATTGGACCGCTTTTCATAATGGAGAAAGTAATTTAGACTCAAATTCCCGAGCCATTGAAAAGGAACTGCATGCAGTTGTGGTGTGCACAAAAGCCAAAAGTTAAAACAAGCCAAATGACAGCATGTTGTAGCAGGCTAAGGGAACATGCTCACCTTTTCACGAGCCATGGCCTAGTGTTTATTGCACTGTTTGTTATTTACTGTTGCACCCCTGTAAACCTGAGCTGTTAGGAACACAGCTGCCTTCAGAAGGATTTTCCTGAGAGCTTTTGGGAAGGGCTCCTACCACTTGTTCTGGGCGTACAGAATCTCCCCTGGCACAGGATTTCAGTGGATAACCTGGGAGAATCAGGGAAAACTTCTGGAATCTGTGCCTCTGACAGTATAAAATGTATGCATAAGAGGCATTCCGGACTTAGGGCAAACAGCAAAAGAAAAACAGGTCAGCCAAACCACACACGGGAAGGCTCTTGCACAGGTAACAGAATGAAAACTACTAGAGTAAAGACAAAAATGAATATTGCAGATTCCAGTAGTTGTAATTCCTTAATTGAAAACAACAACAAAACTGTCAGGAAAGGCAGTCATATCTTGGCAATGAACCGGTCTGCCACATACTAACTCATATGTTAGTATAGAAGCAAATACTATGAGTCAAAGGGTTAATTGCAAGCACAAACTGACAAGAGAGGGGACATGCTAGCAGCAAGCAGTAGATTTCCAGCTGCAAGAAGGCAAGTTCTGATATTCTCATTTGCTCTCTTTCAACAGAAAGGACTGGAATGCTTTCAACAAGAAAGGCAGGCAATTCATCTAAAAGTGATGGGAAAGAGATGTCTACCCATATGGCACATCACTGACCTGTGGAGCTGGCTGTTGCAACATATCCCTGTGGCTAATCAGCAAGACAGATTTCAGGCTATAAAAAAAATCTGAAATATTTATACATCTAAGGGGAAAAAAACCCACCATAATTACATGAGAGAGAACAGAGATTATTTATGGAAAGAGTATAAGGACTTATGCCGTGGCATACAAAATGACATCCTAAGAGAGAAATTTCTTCTCAAATTTGGTCATCATTTACTATGAGGTTCCTTGCAACTTTACCTGGAGCAATAGATTTAGTCGCAGTCACAGACGAGACTTCAGGCTAGAGATAATACTAAAGCAAGCAATTCAAGGAGAGGAAGGTGATTTTTATTTGTTTCCCTGAGTTTATCTTTCAAGATAGAAATTTTAAAAAGTAAAAATGCTACTCACAATTTCTTCAAAGCCAAGTAATTCCTCCCTAAGAGAACAAAGAAGCAAAGTTAGCTCAAGTCACCATTACGGTAGGCTAATTTTTGGAGATGCTTTTTTAATTTATGGCCGCCTTAAATATGGCAGAGGAAGTAACATAGGACCCTAATGTTTCTTTAAAAGGTCAAAACACTTACAAAGTATTAAAATAAGGATTTTAGGCTCAGTGTCTACATGAAAATTTGAAGTCATTTAACTGAGTATATTTCATCTCTCAAAGTCAGTATCAGCTACTACTGTGTTTACAGTGGCTTTCAATCAGCTGAATTTAGTTCACTACATAATAAGCAAGTTGAATCAATATGATTACAAACTAAACTGTAAATCACTTTGGATTATCTACTGATACTAAGAACTGCAGAGTTGTATGTTCTCAAGTTAACTGAGTCAGCCAAAAATATACCTTTTCTTTGCCTCTTGCAGTTCAAAGTAACATGCTAGTTTGTACTACAGGCACGAGCCATTTCAACCACAAAATAAAAAGCACATGGTTCAGCCAAAATCTCACTTTGGGGTTTGAGGTTTCAGAGGTGCTGCATTTCACTTATCCATAGCTGTGTCTAACAAGCAAATAGAGTTGTCCTATGATACCTTGAGAAGCATCTCAAGGATAAGGTAGTTATGAATGTTTTCTTCCTTACAGATATTAACAGGATTATGGGAACAGTCACATCCCTTAGTCTGCTAACTATTCTCCTCCTGAGGCACCCTGGGGCACACATTTTTGCGCAAATTCCGCTGGATCAGCAACTGTGCATGCACACAGCTGTACTGCTGTACAAACTGTTAGGGATAAGCATTCTTACACATAGCCCCATTTGGGAAACTGAAATGGGAGGCACCTGTGTTACCAGAAAATAAGGAAAAAGAAGAAGAAAAAAAAAAAAAGTGGGGTAAAGAAAAGGTAGGGCACTGAGAATGTTGGTAAATTCAGTCAGTAATTCTACAACATGGAATTCAGACACATCAATGACCCTTTTGTCCGGCATTCAGTTTAGGCATCTGCTATGTAAATTCCTGTCCCTGGACAACTTGTCCAGATTTCCTTCTTATTCTGGAAAGTGAAATGGATACATAGGACAACGCCTTTCATTTCAGCTGAACTGCAAGAGAACTACAGAAAAATGTGGGAGCACTGTAGGAAACAGTCTCCTGCTAGCCTTAGATCTCATGCTGCTGAACAGCTAAATCAGTTAGAAGAATTGTGTCCTATTTCTGTCCGGAAAGGAAGATTTGATAAACAGCTCAAGGCAGCCTTTTTGTTTTCCCTCCTTCTTTTTCTGAGGATTTTTTGGACACAACCAGGTGAGGTACAGCTGTTGGCCCAGTCCACCCTGAGATCCTCTGGTGTTCTTTAGGTAGCTCTGAAATGCCTTCTTTTCCCTGCTCTGCACCAGCTCACCTGCAGTTGCAGCAGCAGTTGTGTGTTCGACTCACTCCCTGCTGCTGGAAGCATCAGTGCCTCTCCTGCCTCCTCCTGCAGTAGCACTAAGCTGTGTGAAAGGAGAAAATGAAGTTTCTAATATTTAGAAGGATATCTGCATAGGTCTGTAGTACTGTGTGCTACATTTCAGCTACCTTTCAGGTAGCTGAAAGATCTGTAAGAGAGAGCCAGTACTGTTGTACTGTCTCTGTGCCACTGCTGTAGATTAAAAAGCAGCATTAGCATCCCTTTTCAAGCCAGGATTTCTTCCTTTGGAAGCATCCTGTATTAGGCAAAACATACGAGGGACACCTCAAGACACAGCTGAAAGAGGCTTCACTTGCTGACAAAGACAGCATCACTATCATAATGTATCAGCAGGACACTTTACTTGATGAAGCAAACCAGTTATCCTCAAAGATTCAGGGCATGCAATAAAGTAATAAATCAGCTAATAAAGTTACCTGGAGCTTTTAAAACACTTAAATTTGGGCAGATGTATTGAAAATTTATCATAGAATCATAGAATGGTTCGAGTTGGAAGGGACCTTAAAGATCATCAAGTTCCAACCCCCCTGCCATGGGCAGGGACACCTCTCCCTAGAGCAGGTTGCGCAAAGCCCCATCCAACCCGTCCTTAAACACTTCCAGGGATGGAGCATCCACAACTTCCCTGGAAGTTATGACTTTTAAGGTTTAAGAACTGTGTCTTCCTCACTACACCTTTGTCCAGATACAGAGCTGATAATCTGGATTGAAGGATTGAACTAGAATTGAAGAAGAAACAGAAACCTGTGATAGATTATAGGCATCTGGAGTGGTAGCTGAAGGAATAGACTAAAATGCTGCCTGTCACTCACCTACATGTAGGTAACTGAAACATACTGCAAATGAGTAGCTTACCATTCTTCTTTCTTAATTTCAGTTTTTGAGTGCATATTAAATGAAGGTGAGAAGACATAGGGAACATCTTGTCTCACTGATTCCAGACCACTCCTTCAGGAGACACTGCAATCAGATCTTAAATAACATACCACTTTGGATGTTGCCTCTGCCCCCACTCGATTCATCTGCTGACATTGCTGCTGCATCAGCAATGTTGTCTGGTGTGGAAGCAGCCAGGGAGGGGGCAAGCTACATCTATAGCTTACCTGCTGTTGTAACAACAAAAACATTGCAGTGATGAAAAAAATTATGCTTCATGTTTATTCACTATTGTCTATAATTTTGTGGAAGAAACTGAAGGCTTTTGATGTTTAAGTTGTACACTTCCTTCCTAAAATACAGCTAGTGCCCTCTATGCTTTGTTATCTTGGAATAAATAGACATAGAAAATAAGCAGGCCTTCCATTGGTTTAAAGTAATTGATAATTTAAATTTAAAAAAAAACCTTGTCATTTGGTTCAAAAAAAGGAAAGTTGATCCAGGACTCAGGCTACACATTGAGACACAAAATAACGAAATGGAGTTTCTTGGATCTTAGATTTCATGTGTGATTTTTGGTTGGATCACAAAATTTTTGTATTGTCCAGCTCTAGATTTGACCAGTCTTCCTTATATTCATGAATTTTCTTTACGTCTACCCTGTTCATTTCTCCCCAGTCCAT
Source organism: Thinocorus orbignyianus (assembly GCA_013400375.1). NCBI lineage: Eukaryota > Metazoa > Chordata > Aves > Ciconiiformes > Thinocoridae > Thinocorus > Thinocorus orbignyianus. The sequence goes on from VXBW01002234.1 coordinate 27,787, forward strand.
GTAAACATATCTAGTTTTGACCCAGCTCTATTGGCCAGCTCTCTGGCCAGAGAAGAGGAGGCTGAGGAGAGACCCTGCTGCTCTCTACAACTACCTGAAAGGAGGATGTAGAGAGGTGAAGGGAGATTCCTGCTCCCAAGTAACAAGTGATAGGACAAGAGGAAATGGCCTTAAGTTGTGCTAGGGGAGGTTTAGATTGGATATTAGGAAAAATTTCTACACTGAAAGGGTTATTAAACACTGGAACAAACTGCCCGAGGAAGTGGCTGAGTCACTATCCCCTGGCAGTATTTAAAAGACAGCTAACAATAGTGCTTAGCGATAAGGTTTAGTGACAGTTTTGTAAGTGTTATGCTGATGGTTAGACTTAATGATCTTAAGAGGGCCCTTCCAACCTAGACAATTCTATGATTCTATTCTGTTCTTTGCTGTAAAGCAGGTTTATGAAAAGATTTGTCATGCCTTGATCTGTACAGATGTTCAGGTCAGCAGCTACATCCTGCTTTTGCCGTTCACTACTGTGTCATCTTTCCTGGAGAAGATGGCATTCAGATATTGCCACAGTATCTACCTTTGGGAAACTATTATATTAACATATTAATATTATATTGTTATCAGTATGAGTAATAAAATTATAATTTATAGCAATAGCTAATAATAGTCATTACTAACAGCTACTTTCCAAGTTTGGGTTTGCATGGAAAGGAGATCTGAACACACCTACTCCCTGATTGTAAGTGTTCACTCTAGACCTTAGCATGGTCAATCACTGTTTGCAAGGTGGAAACTTCTTGGTCAGCAAGTGAGAAACTGAACTTGAGTTTACAGGGTTAGAAGGATGTGCTACACTTGTGGGAGTAATACACTAACTGGTTACATGAGGATAACCAAAACCTCAAGAGTGCAGAAGAAATTTGTGGACTTCAGAAGATGATTATCCTGTCTTGTGCATGGTGAGTTGTTGGTTCCTGGACCCACGTTACAGCTGTCTAAGGGCTCCCACAATCCTAAATCACATCCCAGAATAAAAAAAAAAAAGCCTATGTACAACACCCATGTCTGCTGGACAATGTTACACAAAGCACTTTGTATCTACACTGTAGAAGCTGCGCAATCTGGAATGTGAAAGCAGGCATTTTCAAATCTCATTGCTTTACATGTTCCTCATAAATGGAAAAGAAAAAAGAACACAAACTATTTTAAACAGCCTGTTATTTCTAGAAAACCAAGTTTTCTTTCAAGGTTCAATTGTAATTCTACTCCTGTGTGCCATTACAGCAGCTTTTTTATGACAGTTCTGTTAAAACCCAAAGACAGCTCCTCTCTGAGTGAAATTTTCAGCTTCTGAGTTACAGGCATTTTCTCTACACAATAAAGCAATGAATCAAAGTATTTAAATGGAGATTGCTGTAATATTTCACAGTCTTGCTGGAGACAGAAACACACTATCCAGACTAAGACTGCAAACAGAACTGATTCCTTGCAGTCCTGTAAAAGACCATGCAAGCACTTACATCTCTCTCTAGCACTGAAGCCCATAAAACATACCCTGAATGTAAATCTAAGCCATGTATAAGCATTTGCAGGACTGGAATATCAAGATTTACCTCCAGCAAATGCAGTTAGGTGAGTACTTAAGAATCACAGTGCAGAAAATAAAATATTGCAAACTTTCTGTTCTCACTCAGAAAGGGTCTTTGGGTTTGCAGTGATTGAGGGGAAAAGTGGAATTTTGATCCATTGAAATTTTTGTCCACTTTTTTTTTTTTCTCCCTTGTAAAAGCATTTCTAGCAACACCACACAATTTTGAAACCTAGGACAGGGAAAATTATTAGACATCTTAGGCACCGTTTAAGTCACACTTAGTCGCTTTCCAACTCCTCTCACTTTTATTACTAAATGAGCTGCTCTAGGAAACTAGCCAGACTGGAATATTCACATGTTACTTTTCAAATATTCTCAAGAGTATAGATAGTATCATGTTAGATTTTTATCCTTGAAATGAAAACTAATATTGATTGATTGCACCTCACTGTAACACAACTTATATAACAGAAATAAGAAAGAAGACTTTGTCTGGTAAATATAATTATAAGCTTTGTTTGAGAAGAAAATGTTGTTTTTTTTATATCACCTGGGCAAAATTTCACTGTTGCTCCTAGGAAGGACTCCTCCAGTATGCCTTACCCATTGACAGAAACAAATATGGCTTAAACTTTACTACATGTCTTTTAAATACCGCCAGGGATGGTGACTCAGCCACTTCCTCAGGCAGCCTGTTCCAATGCCTGACAACCTTTTCAGTGTAGAATTTTTTCCTAATACCCAATCTAAACCTTCCCTGGCACAACCTGAGGCCGTTTCCTCTTGTCCTATCACTTGTTACTTTGGAAAAGAGACCAACACCCACCTTGCTATAACCTCCTTTCAGGTAGCTGTAGAGAGTCTCCCCTCGGCCTCCTCTGCTCCAGGCTGAACATACCCAGCCCTGAAAGTATGAACGAATATCCTGATGCAAGCATCTTAATCTGTGCCATTTGTATGGCCAAGGAAACAGTCAAGTCCCAAGGAAATAACTACAGGCTCAAGAACATATTTTGGCTCACTTTGAGTGTCAGCCCATGCACGAGTGCTTTGCTCCAGAAATAACAAGAGAAAGAAAGCAAATCGTTTAGGCATTTACACTATTTCCCTGCAATAATCTGAAGGTCTGAATGCTGTGGTTACAACATAACAGCTCAACAGCAAACTGCTAGATGCTCTTGCTGATGGTGCAGTCTCTCCTGACAGCCACAGGTCTCTCTGAGGCAAGACAGGGAAAGGCAGATCATCTGTTCCCTTGGAAGCACTAGCCAAAGGTACTGCCACAGGCAGAAGATTCACCCTGCAGAAAGAAGAGATAGGTGCTCTCTGCTGCCTGAGGGATGAAGAGAATAAACTCAAATGGTACTTGCAGCGTCTGCAAAAGGAACAAGTCTCATAGGCAAGATCAGGCCTGGCAAGGGTTCCTACTGCCCTGAAAATTCCTGCATGTGCTGAGGGAAGGAGCAGGAAAAGAGCACTTCAAGCAGTTTGTTTAACTTGTTAATAAAATTTGTGCTGCTTTTTCACAGTAGACCCTACTCTAACGGTTGATATTCACAGTCATTTCAACCCCATGGAAATCCTTACCATCACAAAGAGAGGTAGCCCTATCTCACGCTGCAGCACATTGCAATTCAGTTGTGCTTTCCTTGTGCTAGCTCAAGAATGCAGGCAAATTTACAATAGCTCAAGTCTAACAGTTTTAAAGTATTTTTTAAGGCTATTTTTCAGCTGACCTGTTCTTAGACCCAGCTAACTTTTTAGTTGCATGAACATTTATGCAAGTAGAAGCAGAGGAGTGGGAACTGGAATGCCAGGCTAGGGAGAGGATGGGGGCTTCCCTTTGACCACCAGTGTTGGCATACAAAAGCTTAAAGTGACCAGAAAAACCACAGTTTTTCTCTGGAAATAAATACCTAGAAAATAAAACATCTTGTTAACACATAACCTTGAAAATCAGAACATGTCCCTGAGGTTTCTAAACATAAGCTAAGTTTTTTATGAAAAACTTCCCAGTTCTTTAGAAAACCACTTCCCTACTCCTTCCCTTTCGCTTCCCTCTAGTAAGCTTACTAACACAACAAAGCAAAATTAAAATTGAGTCCATGAAAGTTAGCTGATGTTAGGCACAAAGCTTAACAATACAAATTAGATCTTTGTAGCCCTTAGGACTGTGATTTTTGTTTGAGGCTTAAGTATCCAGATGCCAAACTTCTGGGGACTTTAAAGATAAATACTGAAGTACAGCAAAAAGGTGAAAAATGCAGCAAGGGAGACCTGTTATGAAAGCAAGCTTGGTGGAAGAGATTTTCTAGAGTTAGCATAATTTGGAAAACTTACTCCTACCCTTCTTGAAAATACATTTATGTAAGTGAACAATCATTCTGCACTGCTGTCTATCAAAGATTGCCAAGATAAAACAGCTGGGATACGCCTGACTAAGGGCCAGATATCTTTCTTTCTGCTTTGGTCGATTGCAGACTCTGGCTCTGTTCAGTAACATGTTAACATGATTTTGCAAACTGATTCTCCCAAACTCTTAAGAGAAAATTTGAATGCACAATTACAAGTGTCCTTAACCAGCAGGGCACGTGAGCAGATGCTGCTGGCAATGGAGTCTGTGTATGTTCTCAGTGAAGAGCACATGAAGTACTTTTTTGAATAGGTATGGATTAATGGACAAAGACTACAAAGATGAGCACAGAGAAGAGAGTCTCTGCATTTAACAAAATCCTTCTTTGAAATATGTTCTCTCTCACAGCTTTCCCTTTCCGTCACATCCGGTTTTGGGGTACAGGATAAAGTGCTCATACATACTTGTGTCTGTCATTTATCTCTTCCCTCAAAACTCAGATTAACCTTTTGCTAGAGCACCAGTCTATTTTGGCTTTTCCAGAAATCTTTATCTATCAGTGAATCCCAGAGCAGCCCTCTACAGATCCCCGATTCCTCAGGGACAAACAGCTCCCAATCCATTTGCAAACACAGCATTACACTCAGATTCCTAATAGAAGTATTTGATGCAGTCAGAAAATGCTACAAATGGCAAAAAGCATTACCTTCTGGAATATAGAATGCATATTAAAGCACCTGTGGATCTTCCTTCCCTTTTCATTCTTGGTGCAGGTTCTGTATTAAATCTGCAGGACTATGCTTTATCACATGGATATAAACACACAGGACTTAGCGTTTTTCTGTGGATCATTTCCTGGGCTTTAGAATGTAGTAATTGTATTTAATGCACAATCTCTGGGCTCTTCAGAGCTAGTGGAAAATTCCAGGTTTTCATCCACTTCGAAATATTTACAAACCCTGTCAGCCGACAGCTTGGGATCATCAGACTCAGTAACATCCTTGAAATAAGGTTTGGCCATCTAAATTGCTGGTGATACAGAAATCTGCAGATCAATTACAACCTTAGCTATCACAAAATAGGTATCAATAATTTATTAAGTCCACCAGGCTTTCTTGAATCCGCCTGGATACTGGCCTAGAAATTCAGGGGAAGATGAGTTTCACCGAGGCTTTACTATCATGAAACAGACATGTCCAAAGATTGCCCTCCCCATTTCCAGATATTTCTGGATCCATCTGGAACTGAGTTATCCTAGTCCGCCTTTCTGTATACTTGTGAGGAAATAGTGATTTTTCTAGCACCTTTAATTGTCAAAATTTGTTTAGGTATTCTGTAATTCTGCTATGAGAAGTTGACATGTTCTGAATGCTGCCAGAATTATGTTGAGAGCAGCAACCACTTCCATACAGGTTTCCTCCCCGGTGCTCATGTTTCTTTCTTGAACAAAACAATTCAGAGTATAATATAGACACCAAATGAATAGACACAGTGGATTACACCAAAGTCCCATTTAGTCCTCAATTTTAGCAACACACAAAACTCAACAGCTAAGAATGCATGTAAGGTCAGGACAGAACTGCAATGATACTAGTACAGACTATTAATCACAGACATTAACAGTTTTACAGCTCTGGAAGCTTCATAAGCCACAAGCATTTTTCTATATACCAACCACCCTTCAGGTGGGACAGGATGAATTCTCTTCCACAATTTTGTCCTGTCTCCTATGCAAACCAGCATCATTACATTTTGAAACAAGGAGGCCCACAGCTCGTCTACACAAAATGTGAAGAGCCATGTCCTTTCCATTCTTTTGAACGTGCTACCTTTTAGTCTCATTTGGGGCCCCTAATTCTTTTACTATGAGAAACAGTAGTTTCCTTATTTGTTTTCTCAATTCGTCTCAGGATAGACCTGTATCCTATTCCCGTCAGTGAACTCTTTTCCAGCCTAGAGCATCATTGTCTGCTTACACATTCCTGCTTTCCTTCACAGCTTCAAAATCCCTGCATTGCATACAGATAAAGCACCACAGGGCCCTAGTAGCAGTTGGAGACCCTGAAAGATACTGTAGCAGAGATAATAACATCTAAGAATAATGCAAACTCAAATCTAACAGTGTCAAAAAAGTATTAAAAAAAGTAACTGAACAAAAGCTATCAGAATATTCACTTCTATAACCTCCCTTTCAGTGCAAGGCAAAAATCACAGCAATTTCCCTTTCCATTTGAATCAGGATTACTTTCAGAGAAATGTGTGGGCAGGGCTTCTAATTAGAGAAGACATTAATGTTTTGCAGCTTTATCAAGAACTCTGGCCATTGTGTCAAAAAATCATCTGTGTATAAGTGAGCATCAGTAAGAGTTGCTATCAGAAGCCTTAACTGTCCCACTTTTCCCTCTGATAAACTATATCTGTGGGATTTGAAGCAGCTCGGAAACATCAAGAAGTGAATCTCATCAATCATAAAATCCTCTTATGACTGGACTGACAGCTACTATGAGAAATGTCAGCCTCAAGTGACACAGGCACAGAGAAGATGCTTGTAATGGAAAAGCTGCTTCACCTGTAACTAGAACATAATGAATTAGATGTAATAATTGGCCTTACAAGCAGAGAATAATGTCATCATTATTCTTGCTACTTGTCAGTTTAAACCTTGGTATTAAATGATGTCTCTAAGATGTCCACAGGTGAAAATTTCTGGCTTCTGTCCATGTGAACATGGACATGTCCACGTGCCCTGTCTATTCGAAGTGGAGGCTGCAAATATTCTCCTCTGTTGACCACTATCTGGGGTGGTGGTCAGTTTGAGGTCAGTCTGAGAAACTGGTATGCTCTGAATATGGCTAGGCTTACTATGAAGGCAACAATTCTGCACTATGACTTTTTGAGTTTTAAAAGGAATATGACCTTCATTTTCCAGTTAGATATTTATCTACTAAGAATAGTTCTATTGACTGGAAGAAAAGAAAATCTGTTACCCACTTACGCAATATTTTCTTGTAAACACTAGCTTAGATAATCAAGATGAAGAAAAGAAGAGTGAAGAAGTGTTTCAGTTAGTTTGCTGTCATCTCCAGGATTTCTGCTATGCTGTGAGGACTTTTTAATATGTTGCACCTGAACTTCTCCAAACTCTCTAAACTGAAAAAGCTCATGCTTTTTTTTATAAGCTATGAGTTCTTAAAGGGAAGAAGAAAGTGCTTATTTCAGTTAGCCCCTGAAATGGGATGACACGTGGTGTGACAGCATACTATGTTTCTAACAGTAATTTTTTCATTTCATTAGGAGATACAGATATGATAAAGGAACTGCTGACAGAACTCAAAAGGCCTGTTTACACTAGCATATCTATTATTTAAGTGTACATTACCTCTTGCCTTGAACTTTGATGTGGTGCAGCAAAGACTTCAGTGTAGATGGAAAACACGAGAAAATGCCTACTTTTGGCAGATGTACAGAGAAATGGCAAGACCTCCAGAGTCAACATCCCTCTCTTCTGCAGAAAATGCTATAAACACATGATAATAACCAATAATTTGGCTACAGAAAGCACGCAAACATTGGCCTGTCATATAATACTGAACTTTGAGCTATCATCCTTACTTGAAGCAGACTTCTCTAAACTCTCTGTGCATGCCTCTCAAATTCATGTAGCTTTTCTTTGGTGGAGCTCTTCATTAAACTGTCTGGACAACCTAGTCAAATACAATTGTTCTTTCTGAGAAGAATCTGTAAGCAGAGATGGTAGTAGGATACATCCAGATTTGTCTGCTAAAGCCATAATGGGAGTTAACAGTGTAATCTGACCAGATAAACTGAAAGGTAATTTAGGGCAAACTGCATGTGGTCAGGACTCAGATTTCACCAAATGTTTGCTCTGATGCTTGAATAAAACCCTTATTTGTCTGGTGGGTACCAAATTTGCATCTCTGCACCTCTCACCACCTCTTGTATGGCCTCACCCAAATCACTTCTACAATGGGTTGCTGGGTTTTTTTCTGTAGCCATTTGCTGCCATGCCGGTTTTGGAAGCAGACTTTAGCTCTTACTAAATTGAGTATGTCTAACATCTTCCTTAGGCATCTAATGCCAGTGCTCTGAATCACAGTGCTTTCCCAGGAAGTGCCAGGTACAAAAGAAATAGTGTGTACCAAACTTCTTTCCCTGAACCACTTGCAGGAAAATCACAGTTTGAGTATTCATTCAAACATGATGGGGAATATTTTTGCACTCTTGAGTCTCATCAGACTACTGATAATAAAGTATCAGAAAGTATCTTCCACTTCATCTGATAGTGTAACTCCTTTTTCCTGCCAGGCGATCATACCAATTTTCATCAAATGGGGTATTTCTTGACAATTTATACTCATAAGTACAGCCAAGGTTTTCCTGTCTTCTGAAGTAGGCCAAACAGTACCTGTCTTCAAACTGAGTGGTGCTTTTTTTCAGGAGTGAAGCAGCTGAGATCCAAACAAGTATGCACATAAATAACTGGGAGTGTCATATAAAAGTAGATGAGGGGATTTAAAAGCAACCAGTACCACAGTTACCAAAGCATTACTTTTTTTAGCATCCAGTTTTATCACGTGAAAGATTGGGAATGAAAGTTGCATTTGTCAAACATCCTTGATTTTTTATTTTAGTGCTTTCCCTCACCAGAAAAAAAAAAAAAAAAAAAAAAATCTGATCTGATCTGATTAAACGTAAATAATCACAAGGAAAATATGTTGGTTCAAAGTCCAGAGAGTTATCACTGAATGAAAAAGTACTGAAGAAAAGCAGACTTCTGACTAGTATTAAAGTGAATGTCATTATATTCAAAGTAAGACAGAGCTGCATTGCACTGTGCAGGAGACACCATTTCCAAGAAGGATTCTGGGCTAGCTGGCAACCAATGCAGTCACTAGATCTTTGCAGGGAGAAAGATAAAACATCATAGGCCATGCAGGGCAGTTAAAGGGATCTGACAGGAGACAGTGTCGGGACAGGCAGCATCACAGTAGGTNTTGCTTCAAGAACCTCGCAAAACAGTGGCTGAAGTCCACAGCACATCTTGCAACTCTGATAATTTGAGAATGTATGGTTAAGATTGCAATAATTTATTAGGATTTGAAATATAGCACACAGAGACATGAGTGGATATCTTAGTTTAGCACTGAGGAAAGCTGCTGGATCCAAGAACAAGAGAAATTCCTCCATTGTTAAGCAATAAATATGATTGGTGTGCAGTCCTAGAAGAGAGACAAAAACATACTAAGAAATTACAGTTGTGATTAAGTTTTCTCATATGTGAACAGTGTCTATAGTGGGTCAGACACTATGTAAATTAGTTCTGCAATAACACATTTCTCTCACTCTGTGAGAATTTGTGGTATGGTAAGAAGACGAGAGTTGGAGCATCCAATTCTCTTAGGCTCCTTTGGAAAATGCAGTCTGTAAAGTAAGGAATTGAAGAAAATGACAAATATAAGCCTACCTCTGAATTGTTATGAAACAGTCCACCTGGAGAAAAATTATCCATTAAGGCCTTGGGCGCAACATGAGGAAACTGGAACAGAGACATGAGTGAAATGTCTCCACGGACAGATTAATTGTTCCAGTTCAACATCAAAGCAATTTCCCTGTCTAGTGTTCTGTTGCCTGCTTTTCTCACCTAAAAGTGTCCCTCTCAGGAAAACAGGCCAGCAGGTAAAAGAGGTGCCTTTTATAATGGCTGTCTTCACATTACCCTGTGTTGCTGCTGGTACTAGAAAAGACTATGGGTATTTTTCTTCAATACCCTTTCCAGCAAGTGCTTCGGAAAACCTAATCTTGGACACCACACGGAGACTTGTGGAAAACAGAGCTCTGTTGCTAGGCTTCTTGAAAGAACACACATGTTACTGTCACTGAGAATAGTCCAGCCTTCTTTTCACCTTCCTCTGAGGGCTCCCATTTCTTTATAAAGCTAAATTCAAGTTGCATGGCTTCCCTTTTGAAAACCTCTGAGAGCCTGCTCATGCCCTGTCGTCCGCCTCTTGGACTACCTTGGAAGCCATAGCAGCCTCTCAGGACGCCTGCAAACTTCGCTGAAGCGGGGTTTCTGAGGATGATTAAGACTGAGGCTAGCCAGATGAGAACATTTGTCCTGTCTGCAATGATTAGCATCTGGATAATTACCACATTGTTCTTCTTAGCCCTCCCAAGCACTGCCTTTTGCTGAGATGCCTCCCAAGCTAAACTGAAGGGATAACACAAAAATGCTTGCCATGCTAATCAATGTTGTCTCCTGGTTGTAGGTGGTCTTCTGGACTTGTCTGTCCTTTTGTGCCAAACACTCATACTGGATGTCCTCTGGAGAGGAAGACAGCCTTTATTCTTTATTTTGGACTGCCTATAGAAAACCACATAGCAGCAACATGGGCAAGACTGTTAAACAACACCAAGCAACTTTGTAATAACAGCTCTCGGTTTCATATGCGGTTGGTAGTAGGTCTGATTCCCTTCAGTCCTGAGAACCTTTGTATCACATGGGATCTGGAAATGTGCATAAAGGGGTCTCAAAAATGCACACACACATCTATATATCGGATGTCATGCTGAAGGGAGCTAGCTAAAACTAAGCGTGCAGAGGATCTGTTTTCTGTCTCGACCTTCCATAATCCAGCACAGATATCCATGCAAGGCCCTAGGTGTATGTTTCTAATCCAGATCTCTGCCTCTCTTACCCTGTCCTGCAAGCTTGGTGAGTACTCTCAACTACTGCGCCCAGATGCTGCCGGAGCATATGTCTGCTTGCAGCCGAAGTGATGTCAGCAGCACAGCAGCTCACTGGGGGCAGCACACTCTGCTTTCTCCTCTCTCAGCCAAGCATGTGTCCAGCTGTTTGCAAGAAGAGACAAGGCAGCAGGTAAAGAAGTGCCCATTCCTGTGCAGCACAAGTGAGGCAGAGAGGAGGATATTATGCAAGTTATCGTTTTCCATTGTTTTCAAAATTGTGTTTTTGATGAGCATAGGTACAGCTCTGGGCAGCGATTCATGGTAACAGAGAAGAACAATTTTGCTGTCTGTATACTAGCTCCAAGAACCATAGAAATAGCCACCAGGGAACAAACCATCCCTTAAGGATGCCTGCAGCTTCAGGAGTGGCAGCCAGCAAGTCAGGGAATGCTATAAGCAAGTAGCACAAATCTCCAAGACCAGGCACCCTGTGAAAGTTCATGTGACCAGGAATAAGGAGGCTAGATCTGGTGGAAATGTTTGGTAACACAGACAATGGGTCTGTGGAGGGAAACCTGCTCCTTCATGGTGGCCATGCCTCCCAGTTCTTGGGAGTCAGATGGCAAACTTCACCCACGCTTTCAACCAATATCCAGCTGGATTTTTTTAAAATGTCCTTTTAACAGCCCTTTCTACTTCTGGAGACAAAATGGCAAGAAAGAGTCTAAGTCAGAGGCATGTGATACATTGGAATCATTTAAACAGTAATTTGGGAAGAAACTGAGACATGCTAACTATATTTTTCTAACTTGGACAAAACACTCAACAACCTAACATGTTTTTTTGACAGTCTGTGGAGAGGAATCAAGCTCTCTGAAGTTCTGGGAAAAGCTGGAGCTAGTTAATGTGTGCTCAGAATTGTTTTGGTTTGTGGCTTGACTTGAGGTTGTTTGTTGTTTTTTCTGTTACTGATTTTATTTGCTGCATGCATTCAGAGCGTGGTGAGCCCTTCCTGCTCTGCTGAGTCAGATAGTATCTTACATCTATGGTAAGTTTTGTCCATAGAAAGCAATCTAGTGACCAATCTTTTAGATGTACAGATTAAAAAATATAGACTCCATTTTTTTCTGAAAAGCTCCTTCGAACTATTGTGGCTAAATTTTTTAATTGCAGGTTCTGTCTTTTCTCCAGAAGTACAATTGAGTTTTCACTCCTGTTTATTAAGACTTTCAGAGTTCATGCACAAGCATAATTCGATATAAAAAAAATATAAGAAGTGTAATAATTAACAATAATGAATGCAAATGTTTGAATTAGCGCAGATATTCAAACTGGATCTTTTAATGTGAACAAATCTGCAGTCTAGGGAAGACCTGCTGCTTTGTCTTTGTTAATTTTGATATAGAAGGTTATGGCTGAGGCTGCAATTTAAAAAATGGGGTTGTATGAGTTCCTGCTGCAGATAGAGAACAGTCAAGATTTTATTAGAAAGAATACAAAAGAGGGACAAGAAAGAGACAGGAGGTTCAGCTGTAGAAAATACCAATGGCTATGCAAAGCCTGTATGTAAAAGATCAAAGATACAAATTTATGAATAATTTTTGGAGTTGTTTACAAACAACTGAGGAGTTACATGAAAGAAACCGAAGTATTCCTTGCGATAGAGTTAAGTGATAAATATTCTATATTTTTCCACATTTGCCTTACTGATAAAGCAACAGTTATTTTTTTGCCTCATTGATGTCATTTATTTCCCATAATTAAACAGATTTTTCTTCACAGTGTCAGGACAGTGCTGCAGTAGTAGAGAGTTTCTTAGCAACATCCTGATGTTGTAAATACAGAGCATGTTTTCATTATCAGAACAGAGCAATTTCTTTCATGTATGCAGTGACAGTATGATTTATTCAGCATTAGCAAAATGTGTAAGAAAGAGCTTTTTTTTTTTTTAACCAGTTACCTCCTACAAATCTAATGCAAATTTTACATTACCTTTGCCTAGTGTCTTGGCCTACAGAGCTACAGAACCTGCAGAGTTGTTAGACCAGTATCAAAGGCCCATAGTTTCACCTTCAGCGTGTTGCTATGCAGTTGTTAGAGATGTAACACTGCTTAGATAAAGCCACCTGGGAACTTGGACTGCAGCAACAGCAAAAGACATTATTGGGACCCTGAGGCACACACAGAATTCACTGTCTCTGCCCTTCATCCCCACGACTCCTCCAACCCTGCCCAGCCCAGGACACCATTTCACCCCCTGGGGCCATCAGACACCATCAGACACCAGAATAAGACTGCCCTCCAGCTCCCCACAGCACCCACCATGGGCCCATGTCCTAGCCCAACATCAGCCCATCCTCAGGGAGGTTCCCAATACTCAGGGCTGAGGCTGCCCCTGTGCCTGCCCTGCTCCCAGCTGGGATAGTGGGACAGGCCCTGATCTAGTGGGAAGTGTCCCTGCCCATGGCAGAGGACTTGGACCAAGATGATCTCTAATGTCCCTTCCAAACCAAACCGTTCTATGATTCCATACACATAAACAGAGGTCCAGTGGAGTTTATGGAGGAAAGCATCAGGAGACACAAGATGCTGATCTCTTGGAAAACCAGAGCTGAGGCTACCACAGATCTGCCGAAAGATACAATATCCAAAGAGGAGAGGCAATATCAGTCACCTATGAGGGGAACAGGGCAGGATCCAAAGTGGTAGGCTTAAAGTCACAACTGTTGCTGGCTCTTGTGCTGCCATTGGATCCTGAAAGGAGAAACGCTCTTGACTTAGAATGTGACAAGTGCTGTCTAGAGTAAGTGGACTGTCCTGATTACCTAGCAGGCTCAAATAAGGAAGCAGGGATACTGGGACGTGGTCAAACAGCTGATCTCACAGCTTTTGAGTTCTTATCCCAGATGTTACCATGCAGTCAAAGAAGACCCAAATTATGACAAGCATTCCCCACAATATAGTTTGTCAGATCCTCTGTTCACACATGTTTCTTTACAAATTGTTGACAGTCAGAGAACATGAAAAGCTGCCTTTTAGAGTCCTTTTCAGAGAAAGGTGAATGAAACTCAACGGCAATTGAGTCAGTCTGGAGAAGCCAAAGCCACAAGACTAGCTATTTATGTTGTTTTATAAAGGAAATGGCCCAGATTATACTTGCATGCTAGTCACTAGAATGGTTCACACTGTGAAAATCAGAGAAGTTAGCAAAGATGAATAAAGGCTGTCTGGTGGCTAAATTGTGTTTAAAAAAACCCCACAGTATAAGAACAGGAAAAACTCAATGTGCTGGTGCAACGCACATATGCAACACACATATAGGAAAGTGCAACTGAAGAATGTATCAACATTCATCAAGTGGTCTGAGCTGTTCAAATTCTGTAGCTTCATCAGTTTCTCAGCATGCTCACATTCCTCATGAGACATATGCAGGAAGTATTTGGCAAAGTTTTACAGAGCCACATCTTCCTGATTGAAGTAGTAGGACATGCTGAGGTACACATAGCAGGCATAGAGCTCCAGGCTGATCTGGCGGTTGATGGTGGCTTCGCAGTCCTGGCGCACCTGAGAAGGAGGCCCTGCCATGGCTCTGCTTTACAGGGTGAGTAAGGCAGTCAACACTGTCAACAAAAACCTGGACTGATAGTAGAAGAGGCAACTGTTTGTAAGCTCAATAGGCCCATGAAATTTAGGAACATTTAGGAGAAGATGACACATATCTCTAGGCAGATATGGAGGAGTGTACTTGTAGAGATGCCATTACACAAGGAACAAAGGACAGTGAAATCTGAGCATTAATGAAAAATAAACAATGAAACTGAAGCACAAAAGATGATAATTGAATTCACGATTTCAAGCAAGTAGAATGCATTGGACTTTTGTGGAGTACTGTTAGGGGACATCACTGTGTCCGAACCATAGTAAAATAGCTAGAAGCTAACTGGAAACCCATCCACTAGTAGTAGCCTATGCCACTACTAGGAATACAATGGTAAGTTGAAAAAAAAAAATTGCAGACATAATACACATGAAATTGTTGAGTCTAACAGTAGCTCTCATTTCAGAAACAAAACAACGATGTTATGGACAACTAAAACATGGACTTAAGTGGATGAACCAAATTCTCTCTTATCCCCAGGTCTCAAGGAAATAAAGCAGTATCTCCAGTCATCAACAATTTTATATAAAATCAGAAAGGAGTACAAACTGTCCTAAAGTATAACAGAAACACTGATCATAAAGAAAAACACAATCAAAAAGCTGTTCCAACTTAAGAAATAAATGGATGCAACCTTGAGTAATTCTAAAAAACAATTTCAACAGTCACAATTTAAACCCAGCTGTAACAACTTAATAGCCTTGATAGTTCTTTTTATTTTGTTTTACAGAGTGATCCTTTGAAGAACAACTAGAAAAGAAGGAATTAGACAAAGTGACAAAAGTTAGTTTCAGTAATGTTCTTTTAAGTAAATGTTTAAATAACAGAAAGAACCCAGAAGAGAGTATCGAGAAGATAAAAAGGGTGAAATAAAGGAAAAGCTGGCTAAGTGCTACCTGTACTTGGGCAAAAATTGAAAAAAATCGTGGGTTTAAAAGTGTATACGAAAACTGGAAAAAATGATAGTGAACAGTAAGATCTGATCAAGCTAGAATAAAAGTTACACTGAAAGAAGATAACATAAATTAATGTTATAAGATATTCATACTTAACTAATAACCAGTGGATAGAAAAATGGAAATATTGCAATTGACTCTAATACAAGTAGCAGAGCTCAAAATATCTGTATTCTTGTAGATTTTTGAGAAAAACACTTCTTAATCACTAAAACAGTGACACTTGTGTAACATCTGCAGACCCACAATCGTTCCCACCTGTGCAAAAATTTTAAAGCCATACTACTGAGGCTGTAATTTGTAGTGACACATATCGTACCCCAGTAATGACAATGGCAGATGTTAAAAAAGCTTTCTAAATATAGTATTCAATAGACAGTTCTCAGCTATGAGAAAATAGGATACCTAAAAAGCAATAAAATCAAGCAGAATTGGACACAAAAATTACAAAAATAGGCAGATGTTATGAAAACAGCTTTTCAGTATCTGAAGGGAACCTACAGGAGAGCTGGGGAGGGACTCTTTGTCAGGAAGTCTAGCGACAGGACGAGGGGTAATGGTTTTAAATCGGAAGAGGGGATATTTAGATTAGATATTAGGAAGAAGTTCTTTCCTGTGAGTATGGTGAGGCACTGGAACAGGTTGCCCAGGGAAGCTGTTGATGCCCCATCCCTGGAAGTGTTCAAGGCCAGGCTGGATGGGGCTTGGAGCAACCTGCTCTAATGAGAGGTGTCCCTGCCCATGGCAGGGGGGTTGGAACTTGATGATCTTTAAGGTCCCTTCCAACTCGAACCATTCTATGATTCTATGATTTTATGAAAAGAGGAGCTATTGGCAAAAATAGCACAACTAAAGTGATATAAGAGTATTTGCTCCATGACTCACTATACTAATCATTGATCAATAGCTCAGATAGGTCCACGGGCCAGCAAAGATCCAACATTCTGGAAGATGCACTCCTCCTCATCAGCCTCCTCCCACCTCCAACCGAGAGAGAAGAGGGCATGACTCTGCCTTGGAGGATACCTGGCCATTGAGGACCTCCAGGGGTGCCTGGGACCAAGCATTCATGGTCAGAGACACCACCTTCGATATACTTCTCGCAATTGCTGAGACCTTCGCTAGTGTCTACAAGTAAGGGTAAAGTATAGACAACTGCTTTTATCTGACTTTGAAGTGGTCTTAATTACTGTTTCACAGAGGCAATAAGCACCCAAACTCCTTCTCATGGATGCAATTGTGTGCACTTAGCCTGTAAACCACGACACCAGGTTCCAAACACCTTATATGGGAGTGACAGTATTGTAGAGATAAAAATAATGACTGTCGTGTTTCTTGGGTAATAAAATTGTGCCACTGCATGAAACTACACCAACTGGAGGAACCTGCTCAGTGTTGTGATTTCTAATGCACTTTGTATAAAATTTATTATTTTTTCTGTGTTTTGGATTTACATGGCCACAGCTTCATATATGAGAGGCACACAAAACAGACTGGTTTTATGAGTTCTAAAAATCTTATCTCATAGCTGAAGACGTGAAGGCATAGACTATTCATGTGATTTGTCCAGGGCCACAGAGACAATCTAGGAAACTGATGCTAAATTTCCTAAAACATTGGGATTGTCCTTAGGCTGGTTTCTGAAAGCTTTTTATTGTTTGCTTCATGTTCCATTTTCTTGTCGTTAATTGTTTCATGAAACTGTGTTACAAAACCAGTGGAGATGGAGAAGGACCTGGCACACCTCTGAGGTCTAAACTTGTAGATTATTTGTCACAACTTAATGCTAAAAGCCACAACAAATAAGAGACATCAAATCTACACTCACCTTTTGAGACCTTTGTTTAACAAAGCAGCTAACATGCAGACAGACTGTTGTGTCTTGCACATTTATTATTGTTTTACTTACCTTGAAATAGTATCTAAATGTTCTTTCACAAATACTTGGAAAAAGGTCATTTGGATCACACAAAGATCTGCATCTTCCACCTTCTTCCATGAATCATTGCATATATAAAAAATATGGGCAGAAGGCATTTTACATATTCATCTCTATGTGTGTGTGCATATGCATATCTGACAGAAATACCATAATTTTGTATTATAAAATATACCCCCCCAAAATTTATCAGTTTTCTTGTAAAGTCTCCTACTTTTCACTTCTTCACCACTTTCTGGGCATGTGTTACAAATAAGGAGAGTATGACCTGTATCCTGCTGCAGTTAAGCTCTTTGACTTCAGACCTTTACCCTGACTAGGTTTGTGTACTTAGGTTGCATCTGAGCCAGAGTTTGCCCACAATCTCTATCTGTGAATTTCTCTGTGCTACTCTTCCATGAGACTTAGTTTGGTCCCAGGCAGCTCTTTGACCTTCCTAGTGCAAGCATTTGCTATGTTTGTCTCTGTCCTCACATGTAAAATGTCATCAACAATTCTTTACACATGTTTTTGAAGGAATCTCATTTGCTTGAGATCAAAAGTATCAGGCAAATGCAAGGTGGCATTATATTTAAAGCCATCTATGCAGAAGGCCAAAACATAACATGCTTTTATTGCAGCTAGAAGTTTCAGTTGAATGTAAGTTGGAGCTGTATGCTTATCTCCCTTGGTCTCTTTTGAAGAGCCCAGCCTAAAGAGTCTGGTGCAAATCAGTCTGTTGTAATACAAAGTCCTTCTGAGAATATCTCTTCTCTTCTCAGCTAGGCATTTTTTGTCTTCTTTCCCAGTGCAAGTGAGCTGGTCCCTTCTGCCTTCATACATGTGTTTGGTTTGGAAATCAGACAACTTAATCTCATGGCTTTTCCCATTGAGATTTCTGGACAGTTATTGCTAAGACAAGAAATGTTAATTCTCCGCAGCTGGTACTGTGTCTTCACAGTGTTCCCACTATTATCAGAGGCCCAAGTAAAAGGAGTGAACAAAGTTAAATATTTATACAGAAAATATGGAACAAAAACATTTCTCAAACTGAGTTCCTCTGGAGCAATATTAATGAAAAAATAGTAACAAGATTTGGAGACATGATGGCTCTGTGCAAGCAAGTTCTGTTCACGTGAGTGCCCTCCTGTGCGACCTCAATGACAGTCTAATCCCTTTGCTCTGCCTTGATTTCCTTTCTCTCTCCTGTTTAGCTGCTGAGCCCTGCAGGGGAGGGATGCACAACATTGAGCACAATGGTGCCATGAACACTGTGAGGGATTTCCAGTTTTTGCAGTGATAGTGATTTCTTCTTTCTTGTGGCAGAATTGTGTTAAACTGTGCTTAGATCAAGCTAGAAACTCCATTTCTTTTTTTCTCTTTTACCATTAATAATCCTTAGAAGGCTCTGCTGACTTTTTTCTATGTAGCTGACAGTATTTTGTTTTTATTGCTTGTCCCCGGGCAGTGTAATTCATAAGTGGGCTTATTCCACTGTCAGCCTATACCTGTGAAGAAAATGGAGTCCTGGTTGTGGCAGAGCATGGAAAGATGTGTACATTATTGCTTCTCTCCTCTAGAGGGAACTCTTACTGTGTTTTAAATCTCTCCATGCATTTCTTTGTGAATCCTGCAGGCTGGGCAAGATGAAGAGCTACAACTCCTTCTGCCAGAACAAAACCTGGTAGAGTCCCGTTTGCTAGAAACTAGCAGTGGCTGTGTCCAGGTGATAATGACTTCCAGTTTTGCCAGAGCTTCTTTCTTAGCCTAGCAAAGCAATTCCATCCCTAAGAAATATGCAGGGGACAGTGGTAAATGTTACCCAGAGAGCAGGATTTAGATCTCCAATCTTGCTGCTGTGTGTGCTGTATCAGGTCCCCACTATGATAGGTGAAGCTTGAATTCTCCTGTTTGTGTATTAGCAATAGACAACAGAAAACTTTGTCCCAAGAGTGTAGTGCAAGAGATAGCCTTGTGTAATGGAGGAGAGGACTGGGGAGAAGTGCAGAGAAGAGTAACTATACTGCAAATGCTTCTAACTCACACCATCCTTCTATGAAGCTACCTTGTCATCTGCGAAGGCTAAGGACTGTTTTCCCTGAGGATCTTCTACTACTTCCCATAAGCCCACCTGTCGTAGGGACTGTTATTTAATGCAGTAGTGGGTAGGTTTCAGGCCCAAGTAGGTTTCAAGGTCCATCAGCAGCAAAAAGAGAGAACTTTTCTGCGGGAGGGAGAACTCATACATTCAGAAGAGGCTTTGGTGAGCAAAGTCTGCAGATAGCATGGGGTCTCTGATTTGGGCTGAACTGGTCATGGTGGATGAGCGCAGCTCTGTCACAGGACCTCAGGGGAATGACTGGGTAATAGGGCAGGCTCCTTCCCACTTCCCTCTCCAGTTCTGTGTCTTTCCTGAAGATCAGTGTCAATCTGTCAACTTCTCTGATTACCCTTATATGGAAAAGTAATAAATCACCACTTCTGCTCATATTGCTCTGGTGCAGTGCCAACCTTCCTACACTCCACAGATGTCTTTATAGGGAACCAGCCGTGACAGAGTGCAGATGCAAACCCAGTGGTACAACCTTTGACTAGCTTACTACTGGGAAAAGGGAAAGCCATGAATATAGAAGGCCTTTGGTCTGATTCAGCATCCTCGCCAGGAACAAGCTGAAAACCATAATAAAGAAGATAGATAAAAGCAGACAGCTATATGTGTTCAGCTATCTTGCTTACATTTTGCAGAATTCTCCAGTCTACCAGCTTGGCCCTCTGGTGTGAACTGCTTCCAAAATTCTCCAAGAAACAAAGCATGTTCCTTCTTGGAGCTGAAGTCATGAGCAGTCTGAAGTCCCAGCTTTCACCTAGATAGTTCAGATGGTGCAGAAGGCCTGTGTGTGCTGGAAGCAAAAAGAGCAATAATGAAACAACAGGTTTTTTGTTCTTTTCAGGTTTCATAGGTGAGCAAAGATTTGCTATAGGCAGGGATTTCTGATTTACCAGCTATGCTCCGTGAGGGAAGCGCATCAAAACAAATAATCACCAGACAAGAAAAATATGACAGATCAAAGAGAAATTACCCACGTTCCTCTTTTGTAGGCAGCTGTATCTGAGGACCATCTTGTGTTAGTGCTGCCGAGGGGCATAGGTATGTGATAGATTCAATTGTAACAACAAAAGCAATCATAGGAACTAATCTGATTCCATGAACCCTTCAACTGGATAAAGCCAGTGATCAAGGAGTGGGTATGGGCTATACTAAGTGGAATTCATACCATGCCCAAAAACTCAATTCTTCCATCTCCTGATTCCTGGCTTCTGTCTCATTTGTTTCTTCTATATGACTCCCCTGAAGAATTTGTATAAGTAACATAGGGTGCTTAGCTCTCTCTTAGTGCTGAATCCAGCAGTTTTCTGCTCTGCTCCGTTGCTCTGAGAGGAGTCACAACAGACATATGCCAGAGGAATACACTCTTCTCAAGGAGCAAGAATGGATTAAGAGAGCAAAGGTGTACTAGAAACATACTGGTCCAAGGAAGACGTTTCTTCGACTACTTCCCATTTTCTGCCTTAAACTGGATCTTAGGCGGCCTTTACACATAAGGATAGGACATGAACCCAAAGCTGGTGCAGACTCAATACTTTTTCATGTGGAATTGTTTCATCCTTGGTGTATATTGTGACCCGTAGCCCCAAGACTTAACAAGTAATTGCTTTGTTATTTCAACTGTATTTGTTTTGGGGTGGTCATTCCTTTTCTCTAGCAAGAAGGTCCTTTTAGCAGATCACCATGACAATGCCATGCTGTCAGGTATGTGCATTGAATGATGTGTGTGTTGAGGGGGGCAAGAGAGATTTAAGCATGTTGAGACAAAGCTGAAGGACTCTTATATATGTGCGGTACAGTATAACCCAGTCCAGAAAGTAAGCCATCTCAGAGCAAAGTATGCTCACGACAGCTGCCTTTCCAAAGGAAAGTCCAGGAGCTATATCACATGTGTGGAATATAATCAACGAGGGGGCTTAAGGACAGGACTGAAATCAGGACTGAGCCAGCAGAGCAGTTGAATACACTCACTGCTAAACGGGCAGTAGCTTTTCTATGTCAGAGGGCAGCTAGCTCTACTTTTAGCAATTGCATTTTCTCTGGAAAGCCTTGCAGAAGCAGGTGGAGTGGTAAAGTCCATGTTTTGCAGCAGTCTATGCAGCAGTCACACATGCCACTTCTGGTTTAGTGCATTTTTCTAGTCCTGCATATGTTTGCACTGATGTTCTCCCCGTAAATTCACAGACCACACCTCTTCATACTCTTTTAATGAGGGCTACTTATCCTGAACATGGCTGGCTGTGCTCCTTGCCTACTCAGGAGACAAAGGGCAGAAAGTCCCATCACTTCATGGTGTGGGCAACTGCACAGCATAACTCACAGAGTAAGGGAAATCCATGTTCTCAGAATTCTGACACCATGACATCCATCATCAGAGCAACTGCCTTCCCCAGAACAGGAGAGGAAGAAACCCAAAACACAGAATAATCTGTGGAAATAAAGGGAAATAGAAAAATGCTGACTTGTGAATCTCAGGTTATCATGTGGCTTGCTACTAGGCTTCTTTACCTCAATATTATCCCTTACTTTTCCTACACTTTCACAGGGCCCAGCACCTCTGCCTGCTGGGACTAGAGGGGAAGAAGACATCTTTCCCATTATAGCATCTGTTACTTGGCACTAGGGAGAAGTCTGCATGTACAGCTTTCGGAACATAATGATTTCAGGCTTCCAGAAATAAGTTATCTTTGCCTCAGGAGCAATCTTCCCTCAGCACGGAACAAATGAGAAATGTTTTCTCATGAGCTGAGAAACCATTAAACCAGAACCCACAGAGTGTGAAGACATCCTAAACTGTTAATTATCCTCTGTCTGTCACCTCACTGTCCTGAGATCTAGGATTCTTTTAATGCTCATTTACCCAGTGAGACACTTGGGCTGTGTCTACACTGCAAGACAGAGTGGGTCTCACAGTGGGTCCAGGTACACTGAGCTACAGTGTAGGACAGAAAGAGAGAAAACTAGCAAAGACCCATTGCAAAACCTTAGCTTAAAGTCTAACTCATTCAAAATCTTAACAAATGAACATTCAAGGGCTGTGTACCTTGGGCTTCAATATAAACACTTTAGCAATAGTTGGTATCATTTAACGCACAGTGTACAATTAGATATAATAATTTTATTTCTGTGCTAGACTTCTCAGTTTATCCAGAGGCCTCCACTTTACAAATCAAAAGCCTCACTGTCACTACTGAATTGTTTGAATCTCTGCTTAGGGAAAAAGTGTCAAACTTGTTAGAATCAAAAGTCAAAGATATTATTTGTGTATCTACCATCTGGATATTTTCACATTTTAGGGTTTTCCACAGACGGGGGGTGGAGGGGGGAGATAAGGACCCACCTCTAGTCCTTTTCTAAGTCCAGTCAGGAGACACAACCTTACACAGTTGCAAAATTTTTTTAACCAGCTCTTTAAGGTAACCCCAAGAGCCACGACATTTAAATAAACCTTGTTTCAGTGGATTAGAACTTTTCTAATTTGGAAGGGGAACAACCAGTAAATAGGACTATATTCTAGAATACATGAGGATGCCTAGACCAGATTGCAGTTTATCTAGCTGGGAATCCTTCTCTGACAGTGGCTAACAGCAAATAGCTGCAGAACAGAGGAAACCTAGCCGTGTTTCTCAAGGATGTTTTCCCAGCACCCAGTCACCTGATGCTCAGGGATTTCCAGCGCTACATGCAGTACTGCTGTATGTGACAGCCTAAGATGGACTTTTCTTCTATTAACAAGTCTGATCACTTCTGAACAACTTAATCTTTGGGCATGTAAAATCCTTATGTTAAGGTATCTTACCTTTAAACTATATGTTCTGTTGAATACATCCATTCTTTTGGTTTGAGATTTTTGAGTCAATTGTAGATATGTTGCTTTCATCATCCAGATGGGAGGTGTGAGGAGGGAATGTTCCAGCAGGTTTCCTCAGCACACCAGGCTACATCCCAGAATGCTGCTTGGGTTAACCTGCTAGATCTGTTGGCTGCATACCACAGATTTTGTGTGTTGTTAGACATCAAGTAGGATCAGAATAATAAATCCTGCTTTCTTGAGAATGCTGTGAAATGTTTTCCGGAGAAGAAGAGCACCTCACATAGCAGCAGCATTACTGGGAATGCCAGTCTGCTCAAAGGCATGCATAAGCACCTGCAGAACCCTTTCTCTCCCTGCAACTGGCCTGCAACAGTGGGGCAAGGTGTGGGAAGAAAGGGGAAGAAGACCCACACAGCAAGAAAGCCAAAGTACTTGCCCCAGCATCAAGCTTAAGTTTCATGTGGAAATTACCTCAAGACACTGTAGAAGTGCACTGCAGTGTTCCTCAGGCCTTCAGCTCTGAGGGACACCATGTTCATGGCTTCCTGAATTGATGGAATGATGGGGGATTAGAAATGGGAAAGAACAGTTGGTCAAACAGGGATGATTGTTCCCTTTTCTTTCCTAGGACTCAACTTGATCTTGAAAGTGATCTTGAGCTGTTTAATGCCACCTTATGTTTTTTTACAGTGATCCTGATTTTAGCACACTTGGATCTGAGGTGTCTGGAAAATGCTTTTCTACTCTTAATAATGTTCGAAGTACCTGGCAGGAAAGAGGCTGATGAAAGAATTTTTAAGAGCACTTGGAGAGCTGCTTTCAATTGCTGAACCATCCATGGTCTCAGTAGGTCTACCATTTAATCTACCTTACCATCTGTGTTTTGCATTTCTTAAATAGACTCTAACGAGAATAAAAATAATTAATGATTGTTGGATAGGTAAGCTGTAGGAAGGTGTGGGCCCACAAGTGCCTAGATAACAAAGCAGGGAAAGAAAAATAAAAGTATATAATATGCCAGTAAAAACCTATGCTCACCAGCAGTGTCTTGGGGGGGGAGGGGGGGGACAGGAAACAAACCAAAAAAACCCCACATATTTTTAAGCTCCGTCTAAGTTTGTTCTTCAGACTGCCTGTGTCCATAGCCAAAGCAATCCTTTCAGACATGTTAATACTAAAGCAAAGTAAGTGCTCAAAACAGCCTAGGATCTTCCCTCGGCACCTAACTTTGTGTTCACCCCTGCACAAGCAGCAGTCACATGCAAATAGCCATTCTGCCGCTTCAGGGAATTTGTCCGAAAGTAACCTTTCTCCCCTGAAGCAGCGGCATTGTTTAATTCTCTTCTCATGTTAGTCTCATGGTGGGCTGCCCTAGGGTGGCTGTCAGGCAGCAAGTATGCAAGTGAAAAGCTGTGCAGGGAAAGGAGCTCAGAGGAGTCATTATGCAAACGTATATAATCCACATATAAATATATGCATGTATGTGGATAAGTAGTGATTTTAGGGAGGGGCGGTACTGGAGGTTGCTGATCTCACTGGGTTCAAGCCTTACTTTCCCCTGGAAGCAAAGGAGGCTTTCTTTTCCATGGTGGAAGTGGGCTTTTTGACATGTATTTGTGTGTCTTCCTCTTTACTCCTCTTTCATTTCCCCTTTCAATCTAGGAAAGCTTCTGCAGAGAAGGAACAACCAGCCTGAAGATGTAAGAGGGCCAGGTGGTGAGAGAGAGGTCAGGAAAACACTGGAAAGAGCTATGCCCCTGAACATCCATCTGTAGGCTGGGGCAGGGGACAAAATCTATTTGGGAAGCGAGTAACGTGACAGTAAGGATACAGTGAGTAACTTCTCACTGCCCACTCATGCCTTTTGCATGCCATTCCTTCATAGTCTATGTTGTTTTCAGATTGCTTCCTCTTCCAAAGCAAGTGCTTCTCCTTTCTGCCTGCTGGTACTACCTGTTCCATGCCTACCCACACCACAAGGGGAAGGGCACATCTGCGGAGGTTGTGGTTTCCATAGATAGTTTTGGGATCTAGCTCATGACTACCACTGTTAAAAAGAACAACTGGACCTTTAGTTCCTTTTACAGCTCCCAGGGAGATCTAGGTCCTTCTTTCAAGATCCCCTGCCTTCTAACTGGGACCTCTCCTCCTCTCACTGACTTATCTCCTCACCATGGGGCCTCTGAAACGGACAAACAAGTCTCTCAGGAGCTGATAATGTGTAAGAGCCATTTTCAACATATGGTCAGAGGGAGACATGAAGCTTACCCACAGCTCTATGAAGTATCCCAAGCTCAGGGCCTCTGTTTTCCCTGTGAAAAATGTACAAAGGACATGTC
The DNA here is from genome assembly GCA_013400375.1 of Thinocorus orbignyianus. Taxonomy (NCBI): domain Eukaryota; kingdom Metazoa; phylum Chordata; class Aves; order Ciconiiformes; family Thinocoridae; genus Thinocorus; species Thinocorus orbignyianus. The sequence goes on from VXBW01002234.1 coordinate 53,225, forward strand.
TTTTGGGGAGCAGTAGTCAAGGGTCAGTCTCTCCAGAAGCAAGGGCTCTTAAACCTGTGTGCGTGATTCTGCTATTTACCGAGAGAATACAGCAGACCTCCTAGAATAGCTGAAGGAACACGCTAGCTGCTCCTTACAACATGAAGAGCTTGTGCACGGCTGCTAGAAGTTTTCTTTGGCCAGGGCTGGCAGGAAATTAAAAAGTGTGTGTGTGTTTGTGTGCACTGTATAGTAGTACATGGCAGTATATTGAGCAGCAATGTGATAGACAAGTCTAGCAAAGGAGACTGGCAACCCATTCTTCTCACATCAGCAGGACCTCAAACATCCACAGGAAACGTACAATGCCAGACCACTCACCCTCCTTCAAGGCTGACTTTGTATGCAGAGCTGTGGTAGCCTATTTGGTAATGCTGTAAAAGGCCATTTTCACCTCCAGCTTTATTCTGAGGTGTTTTTCAGCCAAAGAAGAAAAACCTCTGAGCCTAGAAACACTGTCAATGTAATTTGTGAACGCAAAAGAGAGGAAAGTATGAGATTCCTGAGTTCACTGTTACATCTCTGTGCCTTTAAGGAAAATGAATTGTTCTCACGCTGCTTAGGGGAGAAAAGGAAGATCTGGGGTCAGTAACAATCCAAGACAATGTGTCTTGTAAGGGGTGCGGTAAGAAATTGAGGAGCTCAGACTTAGCTGTACTGTGACTGAGTAAGAGGGACTCAGGTTGCTCGCTGCCACAACTTCATGGGGTTGGGAGGGTGAGCAGGCATGGTATCCCAGCACTGCACAGCAGTGACTAGCTTATCTTCAGCATTCAGTCTTCAGAGTACTGAGTTACTAGGAAAGCTTTTTCCCCCTCCCTCTCTCTTTCCCTACTGGTTTTTACTTCAACAAATGTGAAAAGTGGTGATAAATACTGCAAGTGAATGATACAGTATTTACTCAACTCACGTTCCCCCTGTTTGTGAATTTATTTGTCTCAGCATTGTTAAAGAGCAAAGATCTTACATTGCTTACATAGATTTTTCACATAGCAATGGCTGAAGGCTGAATGTTGACCAGTCTTCTCTTCCTCTGCATCAATCCTTGCTTCTTCCAGCTGCTCAGCGTGTTACCTTTCTTTCTGGAAAATCTGATTTCGGGATTGTACTCTGCTATTAATTCAGCAGAGGTAAGAGGAACACACCATGTTTCTTGACAGCCTGCTCATAACTAAAGAGCTGTGTGTATGTACCCTTCTTTGTGGCACTTTACATGTCTAGGCATGGTGACAGCAATATTGACTCTTTTACAGGAGAATATGATATGAAACTGAAGCTACCAAATCAATGAAAGTGCTTTGGTAAAGGCAGCAGAAATATTGTTGGCAGAAGCTGCCTTGTGGTGGGTTCTCCTGTGTCAATCCTTAACTTAAAGATGTGTTTTGCTCTTGGTCCTGGATCCAGACTATTCTTCTCTAAGCTTTGCATTCACTATCTGTTTTCTGGCATAGCTACAGTCACATTGCATATAGCTTTCCTTAAGGAAGAGAGCTGTGCATTGCTTCTCCCAAAGCAGCAGCACTTGAAATCCCCATCTTGGGCATTACAACAGTGATTTAGGTCGGTATCCTCACAGCTCAAGATGTTTCATTTGCTCACAACATACATTTATCAAGAGATAGGAGTAAGAGGTCTTACTGTCTCTGCTTTAACATGACTACCCTTCACTACTTGGTTTTATTGACTCTTTCAGAGTTAAAATGTATCTATATAGGAAGGACTTGTATCATAGGGGAAAAAATCAGGAAACTGATTACTGGAGTTTTGTTAGGCTCAAATGCATCACAGACCAAGCTTTACTTGTAGGCAACAATTAATCCTCTTCTCTTGCAATCAAACTGTTTTTAACATAGCTATGGGAATTTATCAAATCCCTATTCCAAATCTTCAAGTGTCTCTTTCACAAACAACTGAATTTATTTCCACTCACCATCAGTTTATGTAATGTAAGAAAATCCAGTCTGGCACAGTGGTAGGAGGGACCTGAACTTAATGCAATGTTTACTCCATGGACAGCCAACATAGAGTGTGCTACTTGATTCAATGATAAAAGTATTTCTTTTCAAGGATTTAATATTCTTTGTCTCACCTCTAGGAATATTAAATGTAGGGCTCAAATTCAGCTATATAAAATATATGTTTGGGGGAGTTTTTTTTGACAAACACTAGGCAAACATGCAACAAGACCTTGTAAGGAGAAACGTGTTCCTGCTTAACAACACTACATGTACATTAGGAATGAGTACTATAGAAAACAGGACATGAAGTCAAGAGGATATTCTCCACAGGATATGGATCCAGAGTTCTCAAGGTGCCATCAGGTTGCACAGAGGAAAGTTCAAACAGGAGACTACTGCTATTTCTTTAAATAAACATACAGTGCATGCCATAGAAGATTGTTTCACGGGTAGGTCCTCTTATAAATACATTAGGTGATCAACTCATGAAGGACTCAGAAACACCTATCTTACTATCTCAGTATGTCTCCCCATCTGTGCTGGCTTTTAGGCCAAAAGCTAGGGTTAAATGCAACCTAATAGGAATAGCAAAAAAATGTTGCAGAGTCCTTAGAGAAATAGCTGATGAAGGCTCATCTCTTAGCCGGCTGGAGGGGGTGTAAAGGGTAACACACAAATTCACCAGACAAACAAGACAGGAAGCACAGGGGCGTTGGAGGGGGATGGATGCTGAATTCTGCAAACTTGGTCAAAAAGAGAAATAAAAGGAGAAATGGAAAACAGGATTCAGCAGCAAGCTAGTATACGTTTGGGGAGAAGGTCATAGAGGCTTAGTCATACCAATAAAAGATGCCCAAGCATCTGGTCCAAGCTTGGTAAGGAAATACAAGTTCTCCTCTCTGGTTATTTAAAAGCTACTTTTCAGAGCTCCTTGCCAACTTGCTTACACTTTGTCCAGAAAAAAAATGCTCCCAAGCAGCTGCAGTGATCACTACCCCTAAGATGCCCAGGGAAGTCTTGAAGGCAATGGGACTGTTATCTTGACAGCTAATAAGGTGTCATCATGGGGATCCTGTCAGAGAATGGCTGAAAAAACCCAAATTGATGGCCAGGGACGAGTCACTCAGAAGAGGTATCATAGGGTAACTGAAATATCTCAGAGAGGGCTGCTTGAGTGTTAACAAAAAGCCCCAAGTAAACCTTGCACAGGTTTGCCCTCTTGCCCTCTTCTGATACCTCCCATGCAAATTCAAAAGAATGCTTTCAAATGCAGAGGTGGAAAAATGACACACAATTTTGAATGTGATTACGTGCTTAAGCCTTGCATTAAAAAAAAAAAAAATCCAGTCACAAAAATGCTATTGTTTTTATGCTCCAAATTTAAATGTACATGCATTAAGCAAGGGAGTAAAGTTACTGTCTAAAGAATGTTCCCCAGCATTTCCTTGATTTCTCCCCAGAGTTTTTAAATTCACTGATGTTAAAAGAAAAATAAAGAACTACAGTAAGGCATATGAACACAGCTCTATAAATAAAAAAGAAAAGGGGAAAAAAAACCTCAAAAGATCCATCTTTCATTTCTTGAATCAGCCATTGTGTAGGAATTTGCTTATTCCATCACTACTCTGTGCTCAGGACATTAAGAGAGACTGGTGTTGGAAGTAGTCTTTCTGTTGAACTGAGCCTAGCCTATGTCTCCCGTCTAAGGCCTGGGAAATAAGATCAGAGAGATTAAGATCTACTTTCTACCCTTGTACTAAAAACCCTTGTAAGCAAAGGGCACAATTTTGCCAAGATAAACAAGAAAATTTGGATTAATTTTGTGTCTGGGTTATAAATACATTAAAAATGGGGGAAAATTAGTCATATATAAATGATAGCTCGATTACATGGAAGAATATGTGGGTGGGTGTTCTGGGTGGAATAATTTGCTAAGGCAGAGCACTTCTTCCTTTCTTTTCCTCTTTCTCCTAATTTATTCTTCTTGCCTAGTGACTAACTAGGCTGAATATGCACTTCTACTTCTTAACCTTTATTTATATCTTACTCTTCATTTTGTCATTGGGGTGCTCTTTCTATAATGGGTCTTTATACATTTTTCTTTAAGATTGGTTTGTTATGGACAAAATATTTTAATCACAGAATGATATGGGGTTGGAAGGGACCTTTGGAGATCATCTAGTCCAATCCCCCTGCCAAAGCAGGGCCTCCTAGGGCAGGTTGCACAGAAACCTATCAAGGCAGGTTTTTAATATCTCCAGAGATGAAGACTCCATCACCTCCCTGGGTAGCCTGTTCCAGTGCTGTATCACCCTTGAAGTTAAGAAGTTCCTCCTCATGTTTAGACAGAACTTCTTACGTACAAATTTGTGTCCATTTCCTCTTGTCCTCTCACTGGGCAACACTGAAAAAAAGACTGGCCCCTTCCTCTTGACACCCACCCTTTAAGTATTTACAGGTGTTAATCATAATCAGCCTTCTCCAGACTAAAAAAAACCCAAGTCCCTCAACCTTTCCTCATAAGAAAGATGCTCCAGGCCTCTAATTATCTTGGTGGTCCTCTGCTGTACCCTCTCCAACAGTCCCCTGTCCTTAATAAACTAGGCAGGGAGGGGGCAGAACTGGACACAGTACTCCAGATGGGTCCTCCCCAGGGCAGAGTAGAGGGGCAGGATAACCTCCCCTTACCTGCTGGTCACACTCTTCTTGATGCACTCCAGGATGCCATCAGCATTCTTGGCCACAAGGACACATTGATTTTAATAAATATCAACACAATGTAAAGCACTTAGGTGTATACCTAGCCTCAGGTGCACACTTCCATTTTCTTGATATCTGGATTATGTGTATTTAAAATCAAGGGAATGCTTAAAAGCTTTACTATGTTAGTCTTGGTATGGCTGATTTTACTAATTTACAGTACAGTACTTGTACAGCCTGCTGCAACACCAAACTCCTTCTTCCCTCTTGGCTCATTTTAGACAATTCTGCATGCTCTTTTTGCTTTTTCTTGTTTTGATATGGTTTTGTTTTGATTTCTCTCAATAAGGATGCTGACATGTAACAACAATGCTGCAAAATTTAGACTTAGAATCATAGAATGGCTTAGGTTGGAAGGGACTTTAATGATCGATTAGTTCCACTCCCCCCTGCCATGGGCAGGGACACCTCCCCTAGACCAAGTTGCTCAAAGCCTCATCCAACCTTGCCTTGAACACTTCCAGGGATGGAGCATCCACAACTTCTCTCAGCAACCTGTTCCAGTGTCTCGCCACCCTCATAGTGAAAAATTTCTTCCTGACCTGTAATCTAAATCTCCGCTTTTTCAGTTTGAAGCTCTTCATCCTGTCACTGCACACCCTTGTAAAAAGTCCCTCTCTAGTTTTCTTGTAGCCCCCTTCCAGATACTGCAAGGTCTCCGTGAAACCTTCTCTTTTTCGGAATGAACAATCTAATCTCATCCTGTCTTCACAGGAGAGGTGTTCTAATCCTCTGATCATCTTTGTGGTCCTCCTCTGGACTGCCTCCAGTAGGTCCATCCTCTTTTTATGTTGGGAGCTTCATAGCTGGATGCAGTACACCAGGTGGGGTCTCA
>VXBW01002234.1:59658-84383 GCA_013400375.1 Thinocorus orbignyianus
AGCAGGGATTGCAGAAGGATCTCCTCCATTATTTTGCCAGGCACAGAGGTGAAACTGACCAACCTGTGTTTCCCTAAATCCACATTTTTGACGTTTTTAAAAATGGGAGTTATGCTTCTCCTTTTTCAGTCAGGGGGAACTTCACCACACTGCCACAATTTCTCAAATGTGATGGATAGTGGCTTGGCAACTTCATCCTCTAGTTCCCTTAGGATCTGTAGAGGAAGCTCATCAAGTCCCATGGACTTGTACCTTTTCAGGTTCCTCATCTGGTCTTAAACTGGTCTTCTCCTACAGTGGGTGGTACCTCATTCTCCCAATCCCTGTCTTTGTCTTCTGTAACTTAAGCAGTGTGGTTAGAACCCTTGCCAGTGAAGACTGAGGCAAAAAACAGTCACTGAATACTTCAGCCTTGTCCCAGGTGACTACATCTTCCTTCCTGAGTGAGCCCATATTTTCCCTAGTCTTCTTTTTGTCACTGATACACCTGTGGAAGTCTTTCTTGTTGCCTTTGACACCTCTAACCAGATTTAACTCTCTCTGGGCTTTAACTTCCCTAACCTGATTCCTGGCTGCTCAGACAGTTTCTTTGTATTCCTTCTAGGATACCTGTCCTTGCTTCAGTGCTCTGTAGGCTTCCTTTTTTTTTGCATTTGAGTTTCTCCAGAAACAACTTGTTCACCCATGCAGGCCTCCTGGCGTTTTTGCCTGACTTCTTCTTTGTTGGGATGTATCTCCTGAGCTTGGATGAGATGATCCTTGGATATTAATTAGCTTTCATGGGCCCCTCTTCCTTCCAGGGTTTTATCCCATGCTACTCCATCAAGCAGATACCTGAAGAGGCCTAAGTCTGCTCTCCTGAACTTGAGGGTAGCAAGCTTGCTGTGCTTGTGACTTCTATCAAGCCTCCTGGCTGTTGAACCTCCCTGTTACAGATCAAGAAACCACCTGCTCTAGTTATGCTATTTCCCATTTTGCAGCATGGCAGCAGTGAGGAATGTGAGAACTGGTGTGACCATGCCTGGCTTCAGAGCAAAACCTAGCAAGGATCTAGAAGGGGCATACCACATGAGACATGGTGGTAGCGTGCCATGCAGGGCAGTGAGCTGGAGCTACATAAGAGCATCCCTGAGATGGTTCCCATTGCCATTGGAATGTCTGGTCTGCCAGCAAGAAGGTCATGGCAAACAGCGGGGTTTGCTTGGGATGGTCTTGGTTTTATACTCTCCTACAGGAGTCCCTACATGTTAAATGAGGGATTATGCACCATGTTTTTCTCTCTCCTTTTTTCCCATTTTTAATTTTAGTTGGGTGCTATTTACATCACTGCAATTATGCTGTTTGTTCTGGCATACTGTATATAAGTAAGTCTGTACTGGCCGAGAGGTGTTGGGAATATTTGTGAGAATTCATCCAGAGCTGGTATTTAACCTACTGCCTGAACAGATCATGACCTGACATGACCTGACAATGTATGCACCCAGTTTGGTAGTGCATAAGAGGAGCAAGGCAGGAAAGCTTGAGCTGTGCTTTTGTTTTAAAACTAGGGTATCCTGCTAGGTGTTAAGAAAGCACTCAAGAACACACATTGTCAACAAAAAGACTTTTCACAGCCTCAGTGAGGTTTGAATTAGGCCTCATGCTGTGAGGGCAGGTTGGCTTTTTCACCAGGAGCACAAGCCTGGTAGTGCTCTCCTTTGATCCAGAGTCAGCCATGGGCAAATTTTCTAATTCCAAGTATTAAGGGAGCATTGTACAGAAGTAACATCTCAGGCTGTGGGAGGAAACCCCAAAAAATCCTGAATGCAGAATGCCACAGGAAAGAAGCAAGATCCTCACAATAGCCTGAGGACTCGGCAATGAAATATTTTGAAATCTGTTTTTTTTAATGCTTCTTTTGAAAAAGTGTGGCTATTCTTAGGATCTTTTCAACCTGTTCTAGTATGGGAATCTGTTTCTACTGCTCCTAATTTCCATGAAGTGCCTGTGCATATGAAGAAGTGAAGCTGGCACTGTCAGTCCTCTCTCTTTGGGGGTGTCCTTGTTTCACTGTTTGGAAAATTCCAGGTTTACAGCTAATTGTGGGTAAAAAAACTTCTGGTAGGTGGAGCAAAAAAGGACATGTCCTCACTTCCTGGAGTTCTTGAAGATAGACACATGGCCAGCCAGGCTGTCTCACTGCTCACCGAGTGGTTCGACATGGTGGGGTGATGAACAGTAACAGAGACTCTCCAGAGTCATTGGTGAGAAGCAAGACTAACGATATCAGGTTACTTCCCACAGGAAAGGCCTACAATGAAGAACACAGTGTTTATCTGACATGAATGGTTGGGAGATTACATCATTGGACATACACTGCACCCACATGCTAACACCTGCTACACCCAAAGTGGGCCTTGTTTAGCATCTGCTTTTCTGATGTGGATGCATTGTTCTGCCTGAGCTAACTTGAAATTATTTAGGGAAGCACCCTGAGCATTGCTGAGCAGAGATAGCACCACACACGGATATAAAGGCATTGTTGAGACAAGATTTACATGGGATGTTCTGCCAAACAGTTCCCTTCCCTTCCTCTTCTCATTTCCTTGTGCTCCTTCAGTCACTGGAGAATGCTAATCCCTTTATTTGTTTATGTGTAAACTGGTGACTTTCCAGACCTGCTACAAAAGACATTTGACTAGAAGACTTTTCTGGAAAGAGGTAGTAAGAGAAGCTGGAAATTTATTTCCTGAATGATGACTTCACGGACCTAAGAATTTTATATTGCTATGTTAGGGTTCACAGAGTCAGAATACGGACGGCTCTGCATTGACAGTTGTAAACAAAAAGGAAAACTCTACAGCTACTTTAATTTTTACCTTTGTTGAAAATTTGGTTTCAATATCTGGTTTTGACCAGCTTTAGAAAGAACATTTGCAATGTCTTGCTCATCCAAAGCAGCAGGTTTCTGACATTTTGTTCACAGCACACATTAAAAAGCCAAGACACAACTATATCTGAAAGGAAAAAAGCATTTTCCATAGCTAGTCATCATAGTTAGTGAAGGGAAAAAAAAAAGTGTTGATATACAAAGATGTGGGATTTATACAGACCTTCATGATTTCAAGGCTCACGGAAATCAACCACCCACTTTATAGTCATGGAAAGAGGTGTAGTTTTCTCTCTGCTGAATCAATTGAGCACTTCTCAGCTTTTATAAGGGAACTAATCTTGGACTTCAGATGATCAGCTGTTATTCTTGCCTGCTACAGTCTGATGTTTAAAGCATGTGCCCCCTGGCATGAAACCAGGTGCCACATTTCAGGCACCTATGAATAATATGGTGCCTCAGTAAGAGAGTCAAATCAGCTAACTACCAAGATGCTAATTGAGGAGACACCTACAGAAAACACATTCATTGCTGGTTCCAAAAATTTCTCAGAATGAGGACTTCCTTGCTTTGCAGGTACACTGGCTGAAATCCTTTTCTACACCCTTTCTTTCCAGTCAAGAATGGCTCTTTCTGCCTGCTCTATTGGTTAGCCATGAAACAAACCCCCCCTATAGCCTTCTCCAGAGACAGCTGGCAGGATGAGTAGGGACCACCACATTTCCTGATGTGGCTAGGCATTGTGGAGCAAGATGCTAGAGTAACAGGGCTAGGGACGGCTCTGATAACTCACAAGGGAGACCCAGATTCTTGTCCCTGCACCAAAAACTATTTCTCTGCCAGACATAATAACGTGCTTGTCATAGTGTGGTTGCTGTGGCTCTCAAAGAGTAATAACATCATGGTGCTTTTAGGAGATGTGATCACAGGCCTCGTCTTGTACAAGTATGAGTCCACTCCAGCACCTCAACCCAGCTGCTGATACAGGGAAAGCAGCAGTGTCCTTTGAACATCTTCCTTCCCTCTCTACATATTGGGTTCGTCCCATCTTTCCTCTCCCCCAGGTACTCCCTATTCTTCTTCCCTTCCTCCTCCAGTTCCTCCCATTCCTTTTTTCATCCTTCTCTCTCTGTTCATCCTCAGCCTTTACCCTCATCCACTGATTTCACAAGCGAGGCTCTGCTCCTGTCCAAGGGCAGCATCTTTAGCCAACTAAAAGTGTTGGAAGTGGTTCAAAAAGCCAACTCAGAGCTGCTCTAAATACTCCTAATATTGTCCCCATATGCATGTCATTACAACTCTCCTTAATTACAGCACTCCTCTTCCAAAGATCGTGGTAGACCTTTGTTATGTATCTCACAGAGTAAACTGTTCTGGTGACCTTACTTGAGCTCAGCTGTGCTCACAAGATGTGGGTCAAAGTGATTTTTCCCCGTTACTCCCTTAAGTAGCAGTGGTGGTCATAAGGGATTGGTGCTTACTTCCTGTACCCACAGGGTCAGAATATCTCTGTTTTGGTACAGTGAGGAGCAAAGGTATAGTTCTGACAGTTGCCAATGCAAAGGAAATTAGCCTTTCAAAGAGCTGTTCTTCAAAGGGCATGAAACTTGAGAACTACAAACTACAGGTAACCAGGCACTTCTCTTGTACCAGGGTTATGTTCCAGCACATGGCGATTCCTTGAATATCTTGGTATGCAATTTTCACATTTCCCACAAGGAAATGGGAAAATAAACCACACATTGCTTTAGAAAAAGTCTTACCCCATTTTTTTCACCCCAGAATCCAAATAAAAGGCTACAGCCTTCACATAGAAGAGATACAGCAGACTTCTTTCATCAAAAGGAAACTAGCAACTTTGGCATTAGTTTGAGAATTTTATTAAAACCATAGGTTTCCATTCTGTACAAAACTGAGGAGCTTCCCTTTTCAGAAAAAAAAAAAAAGAAAAGAAAAAACTACAAACCACAACAAACCAAAACCCAAGATTATTAACTACATAGGAAATAATGCAGTGTAAGTGGTTTGTTGATAAAAATATCTCTGAAAGCTATATACAGGATTAATACCACACAACTGTATTAATGTAGACTGTCAGCAACTGTAGCAATATATACAAACTACCTTTACACACATAAATATCTTATTTACAGCTAATAAATAACATTTAAGCTAAATCATGTGTCCTCATGAACCTTTACTATTTTTTATCCGATTTCTGTTATGTGTTTGTATTTAATCCTGCATTAAGAGCACACCTGTTCAGACACTTTATTTCCAAAGAACTTAACACTTAAGAGAAAACTGCAAGAAAATGTGAAGTCTATAGGGAATAAATCATTATATTTATTTTTAGAGGTCTCAAATGCAGTGGCTCAATACTCAACCCCACCCTCAGTGACTCATCACATCTCTGCAATAGTTTAAGGGTTAGGAAATCAAATGTGAGCAATTTCAGTTATTAATATTCCAACATATTGCACTCTGTAAGACTTTTATCCCCAAATATACTAGCAGCCATGGCTGGAAAAAGAAAAACACACAAACTGCACATAAATGCATACATGTTGGTTTTGCTTTCAAGATTGGATGATATTGGAGAAATAACCACCTCCACACTGTCTTGCATATTCAGGAAGAGACTACAAAAGTAAGCATCAATAGCTTCTGTTACACTTCTCTGGGTGTCTACCTTCATGCACTTTTGCCTCCCTAGTATTTTGTTTATTTTCTAGAAAGCTAAAAGAGGGCTATTGAACTGTTCAGAGCACCAGAAAAATTGTGTTACTTTAAAAAAAAGGGAAGCAGAATGCCTTCCATACATTTATTTTTGGCAATTTGCAGCATATCTAATCCAAGTGTTTTTCAGAGCATTCATTCTTGCACATCACACAATCAGGCTCCTTTTAACTGTTACAGCTTCTGCTCCTTGCTGAATTCCACTTCAAGTCAGAAAACCAAGCATCTCTAGAATCTAGCACTGTTTCACAGCCAAGCAACAAACCAAGGTGGGTTACAGGGCAGTTACAATCCCAGTACAGGGCAGGTGACAAGCGTGCTCATGCTTCCACATGGATTCACTTGCACTGAAGCCTGAATACAGCAGCCATGCAGCTGCATGACTGACATGTGGTGTCAAAGAGCAGAGAAATTGTCCCAGTTCTGGAATATAGGATGCAAGCAAGTGGGGGAGGGGGAAGGAGGGGAGTGAAGTGTGTGTGTGTGAAGAATCCATTTCCTGCAGTTTCTGGAAGCTCAATTCTTCTGCAGTTCTGTATTTACAGTGTTGGAGGCTGAATGGTTTCATTTTGAAGGCATGAAAGCACAGATGAAAAGTTAAATGTCTGCATAGGACACTGGTATTGCTGTCTTCTCCTACAGCTGCTGGGGTATTCCAGTGTAAGCTGCATAGACATATATAGCTTAACAGATCACACCTATTGCTACGTGGCACCGGCATCTACCCCCAGTAAAACACATTCATAACCACAAACTAGAAAATTCATCCCCATATTAATTCAGTCCCTGACACACAGCAAAGGTTCTTCACATGAGAAACCTACTCAGTTTGCTAAATACACACCTGAAGATAGTGAACTCTAGCCACTGAATTTCTGAAAACTCAGTTAGACAAGCCAGAAAAAAAACCTGTCCAGTTTCAGAAGACTCCTAAAAAGAAAGAAAAGCCAGTTACAGGGCTTTGCTTCTTTTCAATAAATACTAGAAAATTGCTATAGAGGGTTTGATGTCAAGAAACCTTGTCACAAGGCACCATGATTAAGCAAAATTACTTATTCCTTCCCAACACTCAAGCCTTTGGCAAGTTGTTTTGCAGGTTTCTTTTTGTTTTTAACTACTTGGATAATGTATCTTTATGGTTAGTAACTTCGTATGCTGGAACTTCCTTACAAGAAGTCTCCTAAGATAGCTAGGAATAGCAGGCAAAAAGCCAGCAGCGGATAAATATTTCTATATATTTGGTTCTGAACATCCAGTCCACAGGGATGAACAGACTCTCCTCCCCAGTGTGGAAAAACTTCATTCTTGTCACTTAAGCAGATTCATGAGCAGAATTTTCTTTAGAAGCCTTCTTGGCACTGGAGGGAAAGGAAAAAAAAAAGACAGATAAGGTAAAGAGGAAGATGTAAGATACTTATTCCTTTATATCTTATTTTTGGGACTTAAGATTAAGAATTTACTACTTAACAGCAAAATGAATTATGTGCTTGGGCTTTTCCTGGCTGCTGCTTGATTTTACACATCAGATACACACAGAGCTCTAAAGGCCTCCCCAGGTCATTGCCCTGAAGTGAAGGTCAGCACACGTGCCTTTTGATGCAGAACCAGATCTCAGTCTAGGAGCGTCCCCATGAGACCTTTCACACACAGCAATTGCACTAAAATAAATATAACCACTTCTGCAGATCAAACTTTGGTGGATAAATTCCAAATAACATTTGAAAGTTTACTGTGGGTCAGAAAAATTGATCAAAAGAGATTAAAGTGCATCAAGGACTATTAAACAAAGACCCAATCTCTGATCCAAATCAGAGATGCAAATCTCAGGAAGACACTCACCTGATGGCTGCCAGCAGCAAGCAGAGTGCCAGTAGGAGCACCTACATATGTCTGCTCAATTTCTGTACCCAGCCTCCTAATACGCTGCTGGCCAGTAAGCAAGGAGGGTTCTGGACTGACTAGTGAGGATGTTTGGATGTTCTTCAAATCAAGGGTAGATGTAGGGCATCTTAAGATAGAGGCCTGTTTTCCTCTTTGTGTTAGTGCCTTGTCTGTAAACCCTCTCTGACCGCCATTTATACTTGGTCACCATATGCATGCAAGAGGCAGGGACTTGTACTTGCTTTTCAGACACACTAACAACCACACAAATAGATGGTTAGCAGAGAACCAAATTATGGGGATTTTACACTGCCAAAGCTCACAAAAGCAATCCTCAGGCTGCAATGCCTCCTGAGTTATGCTTCTGAAGCCTTGAGAAGACTAGTGCACAACTCAACTAAATCATGAGGCTTTGTTAGATCCTTCTGCTACCAACTCAAGTTTTCCCCAAACCAAAACCAACAGTGATGGTTCATACCCTCCTCTCTTCTTGTTGACAGGCTGCTCCAAGCATTTCACAAATATTGCTGCCTCTTCTCCCTTACTCAGATGAGAGGTGCCATCTCGAGAACAGAACACCACCCTGCAGAATAAATATTAGACAAATCACATGGCTGAGACAGACATCTCTTCTTAACTGTAGGAACGGGACTAGTGCTCAGAAGCTGTCTTTACACTTTGTCATGTGGGCACTAATACTTTACAAGCCTGTAAGAAAGTAATTTTTAAAAGATAATTCTGTGACAAAAAAAACACTGTGCAAGAAAAATTGGCAAATGCACTATGCATGAACCTCAAACTACAGCTGTAACTTTAACTGGTCCTCCGCATAAAATCTTCTTGTGGTGAAGACAGCAAAAATCTGTATTTCAAAGTCTCTTGGATCTTTATTTACTCCAGTTTTTATGTGACTTTGTCATGTGAATGATTGTGGAAGCAAGTCTTACTCCCTCAAATGTTTGCAAACAAAGTAGATTACCAATTCCAACAAGCCTGAGCAGTTGCTTTTCTATTTATCAGTACTTTCCCCACCCCTCTATTTGTTTAGCTCTGATAACTGTTCTTTGATCAAGTGACTGCCTTGTCTATTCAGAGGTAGCAAATACTATTCACGCTACTCTACATGGGACATGCATATTTTGTTTTGGGTCCATTTCATCATAACATATCTCATGTCTAGAAGGATTCAAAAGATTCGAGTCAAAACAGCTCTGTTCAGATTTTGCCATTTTAACATTCATGCATTGGCAGCATTCTGCAACAGTCATGTGTTTGAGTCTTCACCAGGTATATTTCTCCAGGTATTCAATTCCTATGAAAAAACAGCTTACCAACGCAGTAATTTCTTGTGCAAATACACTTTTGGAAGGATTTCTAAAAACATCTTTCTAAGCATGCTCTTTGCAAGAAAATCTACATGAATATCCAGCATGAGAAAGAAGGGGACACCTGCAAATGCAAACAGATGGAGATTCCCTCCTGCATATTATAACTAACCCGAGGCACATGAGAGAGCAGTACACAAATGTATTATTGTGGGAGTAAAACTACAAATAGCAGATCTCAGTGGAAGCAAACCTGGCTGATATAAATGACAGTTTAGTGCCACTGGAGCCCTGATTGTCAGTGCTGCACCCATTTATAACCGCTTTCCATGTTTTGGCCCACCCTGTGAAATACCAGGAATAAGGAAACACCATCAGTTAGACTAGTGTAGCTTATAACAATCAAAACAAGTTACTTTTTCTGAGTTTCTCCTGACTTGACTCTGACTCTCTGGATATCAAATGTAAAAGGAGTCCACCAGTCTGTCCAGCTGAAGAAGGTGTCTTTCTCCCATTGCAGCTTCAGCATAAGCAGGTCACCGATGTCCACTTCTGTGTAAATCAGGAAGGAAAAGGTCTTGTTTGAGGAGACTTCAGGCCTGTGGAGAGGGGAATAAGGAATAAGAAACAACAACAACAACAACAAAAAAAAAATGCTTTCCACTGTAAGGGTGGTAAAAGCCTGGGACAGACTATTAGGCAAGGGGTGTCTTCTCCAGTGCTGGTGACTCCCAAAAACCAGACAAGCACCAGCCAGGAACAGTTTAAGTTCTTCAGAGCATAAAAAAAAAAAGAGACTTCTGTGCTTTCCAGCTCTATTCCCTGTCAGTTTGTGTACAGGAATGTAAGTACAGACTTTTGATTTATAGAGCTGTGGAAGCAAATTCCATGTCTCCCCCAGGTCTGCACTGAGGTCTTCAGACCCATCAGACAATTAACTCCAAATTGCAGTCTCCTTTCAGAGAGCTTTAAAAAGCAGCTGGAACGCAGCATAAAGATACTGAAAAAAGAGGAAAACAAAAAAACTGACACCTGAAAAGCCTCTTATCACGCTGAGCTACGGGTTAGATTTCTTATCAAGATCAGCTCCTAAAGAGCTTGGATCGTTATATTCAACATTGGATGCATTCCCTTGATCAATGAGACAAGTGCAGATTCTGGGACCTTGTAAGATTTCCACAGCTGAAGCTAGGCAAAGTTTTCCAGCTAGGGCTCCAGCAGATTTCAGTAGACTCAACAGTATTTGCAGTAGTTTCTGTAGCTACTTACAGTGTGAATGCAATGTTCTCACTCTCATCTAGAGTGCCATAGAGAGAGATCAGGAACGGTTGGTTTGTCTTGGTCGTATTAGTCTTCCCAAAGAAATGGATCTTGACCTGGTAATGAAAGACTAGGGAAAAAAACCACAAACACACACAAACGAGAAGGGCATTAGGAAAAAATATCACCACCTCCAAAGAAACTGCTGGTGACAAAAACACCCAGCCTTCCCATGCAAATCCTAGGCTGTTCTATGCCAACATGAGTAAACTGAGGACTTCAGTTGCCTGCAGGTATCCAGGAAACTGTTTTTGTGAGCAAAGGATGCACAGGAATCATGATTAAGAACACCTTCACAGTTCTTACAACTACATTCTGAGGGTGACAATAACCTCAGAGCCTGCAGTGTCACCTTCAAGCCTTGCCATCCTTGACTTGAAACAAGTGAGCCCTCCTCACAGAGGAGCCTTGGTGAAAAAAAAAAATTCGGACTACTGACACTGCAGACTGAGCGCCAAATGCCAGCAAACTACTATTCTTGCAGCTGTTCTAACATCGCAAGAATGTGCCCCCTGATTGCTGGTGTCACACAATGAGAAAATGTGAATACCATGTGGAACAGCCAAAGCTAGAGTGAGAAAAAATAAAATAGTAAAGTCCAACTCAGAAGCTATTTTCCCAGCTGAAAGCCTTCCAGTTCTTTCTAGCAGTGTCCTTCTCAGGTTTGTGGCAAAGGGAATCAAGAAGTTCTGTGATACTTTAACAACGGCTGGTGCTCCTCTGGCAAAGGCACTAGGAATGCCTGCACATCGTTACAGCAGCCGCACATCAGGCTGAACACTGCTGAATATTTTACCAGCTGCAGGAGAAGATTCTTTTGGTTGAAAAATACCGAAAAATTTTGGAAGATTCAGTTGTTCCAAGTGACCAGGCCTCAGAGTAAACCTTATTTTTGCCCTTAGAAGCTTGGTACAAAATACCTTCCTTTTTGTATTCTATCCTCAACTGCTGCAGTTGAGAGATGGGATATAGCTTGATGCAAGCAAAATGTCCGTTTATTGTACATAACCATTTGATTATATAGGGTATCAGAAGGATGTGTGTTTTAAGCAGATTGGTCCTATCGTTCATCCAAAGTTCCTGTAGCGGATACTGATTGGTCACCAGGGTACATCTCCTTAGCTAGTGACAAGCTACTAACTGCCTGCACTGTGTGTCCTTCTCTAAAGGTCCCATTTCAAAACTATGCACTTTTTGTTCCTCCTTGGTATTTCTCCTTGTCTCTCCATATCTTCCTGCTTTGTCTGCACTTCTCATCTTACCATGGCTTACGGCCTACTAATTCAAGCACATTCTGCTCTACTAGCTGATCTGTAGAAGGGGTCCTGCTATTACTCAGGCCAGTACCCACACCCAACCTCCACACCTAGATTAAGATGACACTTTTTCTGAAGCTGCATTTCAGTTCACAGGCAAGGTTTACCCCTGGTCACCACAGGCACCAAAGCAACAATCGTCATCTGCAACTTGCACACATCTTGACACACAGCTGAGGAAAAGTACCGGTTTTCCTCATCAGTAAACAAGCAGGACCTACCTTTGTAAGGCATCTGAGCACGGGTCTTCAAGTACATTTTGGTGTTTCTCTTTGTTCTCACTCTGTTGACCTTGTAACCCAAATTGTTGCAGCGGTTCTTACGGCAGCTCAGGCAGAGACCCTTCTCAAAGGCCTCCTTTGTGTTGCAGCGGTAGGCCATGCTGGGCTTTTCTTCGTAGAGGAGAGAGTCAATGAAGAGGTGGATGGATCGTTCATGGGAGCATTTCACCAGCTGATCCACATCTTGAAAGAAAGAAAACATGTACTATGTATACACATGTGCATATAATCACATAAACCTCTAAGCAATACTGCCAACAGGCATAATCCACTATGCCACAGATGGGCTTTACAGGGTTACTTCTTTTACAAGCACTTAAAAGAACAAGTTCTCTATCAGAGATCTTTGCTTGCAGGAAGGCTGCAGCTATTGAATATCTCCCTTTGGATGTTATACTGCTTGTTTCAGAGCAGGCTCACCTGCAAAGCCTTTTTCAGCAATCAGACGGAGTGCTTCTCCCAAGTTGCAACCTGGCTGGAAACCTCCACCATTAGGATAAATATCAATGTGTCCAACAGGCTTCTGGATCCCAATGCTGCGGTCTGGAGAGCCTCGAGTGTAGGTGTGTAGGACATCAACAAAGTCAGCATCATCCGGGGAGAGGCGAGTGAGAGCATCAGCATACTCAAAGGTAGGACCAGCTGGATCCAGCCCTTTATGGGACAAACCACAAAGAAAAGCTGAAACTGTCTGCCAAAGACGGTGACAACAAGTGCAAAACTCAGTTACCACATTCAGGTAAAGTACTGCATATGGTGTTGGTGTCACTGCAGACATTACAGTAGGTTCATTTAAGTAGCATTCATGTATTCAGTAGAATCAAATACACTACCTTGAAATGCTGACATTGTTTGAAAAAACAATGTGTATGTAAACATATGTAAAGAAGCCCAGACAACCTCCTCACAGCTGTAGCATTTTCAGTGAATGGAAGAGACAAGCTCATAGACGTTTTCCCAATGTCTTCTTTTGTCAAGAATTGTAAAATTTCTATCTAAAGTGTGGAAAATATCTTGCTGCTAACTCCCTGCTAGGGGTACACGTAGGAAACATGAACAAGAGCTTCACTGTTTACAAGCCTAAGGGGAAGGGGATTATTATCGTAAACTGTCAAGCTGCAGCAACACCAACATGAAAAGCACCCAGGACTATTCTGCCCGTGAACAAGTATACTTTGTTGAATCCAGACAGCTACTTGACAGCCGGCTGAAGGAAGAACCAAAGAGACATGTCTTTTCTGCAGCCCTCTGGGGAAAGGCATCCAAGTTGCCCACCCCTGGCTAGCCTAATCCAGTCTGAGCTGCCTCTCTCTGCTCTGAGGACTTTGGGGACCACATCCCATTGCTCCCTGTGCTTAAAGGTGATGCTTTTTCCCATCCTGGGCACAAAGGACAACCATAGGGAAGCATAACAGAAAGCTGTTGTTATTTGAGTGATTTGACAGCCTCAGTGAAAGCATCAAAGCTGCAGCTGAGAGAAAGGAAGCGCTTTGGCCTCCTTATTTTAACCTGCAACCTCTCAGAAGTCAACCTTTCCTGGCACAACTGCTGCCCAGCCCACCACCAAGCATGCCTGTGGATCTGGGATCATAGCCAGACTCAGGTGAAAGGGCAAATGGTGCCAGGAGGAAGGGAATTAGGCTCCCATTTGAATGCTGCTCCCAAGCTTTCTCAGCAGCAAAGACACCACAGATGAGTGCTTTTCTTAACCTCATTTGCTGATGTTGGCATTTCCTTTGTCACCAAGATGAGTCAGGGGCTCAGCAGCCCAGGTGCTAGGCTGTAAACCAGCCAGAGTGGCCATGCACTCTGCCTTGTCCACCACACGCATAGGAACAAGGCAAGTGTATGCATACTTCCACTTCCCAAAACCCCCGCAGAATTATTTTCAGCCTAGAACATTACTTGAGCCTGTTAGTATTTTTTTATTAGCCCATAGTGGATCTCTTCTGATTATCTGTGCAGTCCTCCTTTGACCCCATACAAACTTCTTGTATTAGCAGCATCCCATGGCAAGGAACTCTGCAGGTACTTATACCCACTGCAGGAGGGCTCACCTCCTGTTCTTTTTGAATGACTCCCACAAGCTGCAAGGGGTGACTGCCTGGATGAAGACAACTAGCTGAAGTTTTCATGCTGCAAGAAACACTCTGATCTTCCTCAAGGCATGGATTTGGCCAGGTTCAATCAAATCCCCCCCAACTAGTCTTTTTTCATGACCGATGAATCCCTTGCCTACTCGCTCACTTCTTGTGCGGAAGATTAAGGCCTCTCACCCACCACCTTTGCTGTTTCCTGAACCTCTTCCAATTCTATTACAGAAACACCAGCCCTGCTGATTCAATTAAAGCAAGAGCTCATAACTTAAGTACTGCCAACAAGCAACAATTATTCTGGTGATTTTCCAGAGAAACATAATACTTCAACATGGAAGAGACAAGATGACTGTCCACTCTACAGCAATAAGTTTTCTTACCAGTAATTCTGTTCACCTTCTTCTTGGTCAGACTCCCAGCAATCCCAGCAGCATGAGCACCTAGACTGTACCCCAGCAAGTGGACATTGTTGAGGGGATAATTGAATTGCTCCTGCAGAAGAGATCAGTTTGTTTTTCAAGGTTGAAGTCAAATGGGAAAACACAGGAAGACACAAGGGAAAATATTTTGTAAACACTGGGTTTTGCCTTTAAGCAATGAATAATAAAAGAAACGCTAAATACAGTTAAGAGCTTTGTGCCATACTCACTGGAGTTAACTAACAAGATAAAAATCTAAGCAGAGAGGAATGCAGAATCAAAGAAATAACATAGGGCTGTGTATTAGTTAAAGTTTTCAGCCACCACCTTCCCACCAGCTTCTGGAGCTCCTAGGCATTTCCCAAAAGCAGAGCAGAGTTCTGTTTCCCAGGGGCTGGCTGCTGTATAATATACAGAAACCTGCCTTTCACATGTAACTCTCACAGAGCCTCCAGAAATACTGGGGACTCACAGGGCTCCACAGACCACAAGGCAAAGTTTCTGGAATGCAATATAAAAAGGCCTCCTTGTGTAACGATAACCATTAAATTAAAGCTGGGGTTTTTACCAGCAGAAGTACTGCCTGCAACAGCTTAACTCCATCCGCCCAGTAGGGGTATATAACACAGCTGCATCATTGCTGTTTTGTCTCCTATGTCAAAATGTACAAGTGAGACACGTGACTGCATGTCTTACCTCCATCCAGTCAATAAACGTAGCAACATCCTTTCCCACCAGCTTAGTGTATGCAGCTGACACTGGGTAGTGCTGCTGAGCTCGAACTAGCCAGTCCACCACAATGACATTTGAATCAGGTTCCCTCTTGTACAGCGCATCCACCAGCTTCGGGACCCAACTTTCATACATTCCTGTCACCTGTTGGTTGTTTTTTATAATTAGAAAAGGAAATCAGTTACTATTATCTGTGGGACAGAGACACCTCAGCTAATGTGTTTAGCATAGGAGTGTGGTTAAAAGGAAAATCCCTCCCCTTTCTTCTTACCGTCCACCCATGGATCACCACAAAGGTTTTACTGGTATGGTTGAAGTTGCACTTTGCCAGGCTGTTCACCTGCCCAGGAACCAGGTAGCAGACATCTTCATCAGGTTCTGCGGGTGTCCGTAAGGAAAATTTGCTCTCAATTCCCTCAAAATTGGTCTCTGCAAGAGCACAGGAAACATGCAGCAGTGCTTTAGCAGCATTATAGCAAACAGTTCAGAAGTCATATGTACAATGTTGGAAGATACCAGGAACATGTGTTTTTCATGTCCTACAGCACTCCTTTTGTGCCACAAGGGCCATGTAAATGTGAAATCCAAGGGTGAAAATTGCCCTAACTCCAATGCCTTGCTAAAACAGTGAGAAACTGGCTAGCTGTCAGAGGTATGATTTCCTTTTAGAATTCACTATTTTCCCCATTACATTATAAACAGGAAACCTGCAAATTATCACAGCAGTGCAGAAAACTGCACAGGACAGTTATTACTGTACATGCAGGAAAGCAGCAAATTCCTACCATACTATTACATATTTCAGTGGTGCATTTTCCACACCATCAATAATCACTGCCTAACAAGGCTCTTCACAGCAGCCAGTAGTCACAGTGCATTAAAAGTAAGAGCTGAGAAGTCACCACTCCTAGTTTTAACTTTATACCCATGGAGAAAAACAGCAGGGGAGAAGATCAGACACCCATTAAGAAAACTGAACTAGCAAATCAGAAGCCTGCAGTTTGAAGGCAGTGTATTTTTTTTTTCAGATCTGATAAGCAACACTGCAAAAAAGAGATCTTCCTCTGCCTGCAGATGTTTTGAACCCGGAACTGAGGGGAAGGTGAAGACCATGGTAGTAACAAAGCATATGATGGCCTGAAAAGATCACTTCTTAGAGAACTCCCTCCAGCTTCCCTTCCCACTCCAATGTTTCCTTTTTGCTCCTGCCGAAGAAAAGAAGCAACTTTAGGCTTCATACTAACTACTTCCTTCCTCTGGGAAGAAACTTATATGTCTCCTCCTTTTACAACTGATTCAGTACTTAAGCACCTCTCTATCCAGCAGACACTGTAATTAACTGTGTACTTCAATGCTTCTCAAAAACTGGGCCCTAATTTGGCAATCTGTGTGTAGCAAACATGTAATGCTTGTTTTCCAAGTGGCCCTGAACTCAGGTCAGCTCAGTGTTGTGTCTCCTGGCATCGTGACCACCAAGCATTCACAAACTCCTAAACACACATTAATGAATGGCTCTAAGCCACCATATGTAACACCAAGGGACATGGAGGGGGGGACCTCATGCTAGACACACAAAACAGACTTCCCTTCTTCCCATTGCAGAAGAGGAGTTTTTATGGTAACTGGTAGGTTTGTATCTCTCCATGAAGCAGTGCTACATTACTCAGTGGCACTGAATAATGAACTATTCAATTTTTATTTCTAAAACTTAGTTTTTCTGGTCTTCTCCTTCAAGCTACATACTCAGTAGGGTACTGACATATGGTCAACCTCAACCCAGCCTTCATGTAGCTATTCCTCCTGTGCTTGAAGGGGCACAGAAACCAGGGTCTAACCTCTTTGTGTGAGGTAAAACCAGCATACAGGCTGGCAACAAACGCTGACATACAAGCCTGAGAGACTGCCTGAGTTCATCAGGCCGCCTCACCTGCTGAAAGCAAAGCACAGGCAAGAGAGTAAGAACTGTTCACTGAACACAGGCAGTCCCCAGTATTAGGTTTTGACCTTGACTGTGTTAGTGTAATTATCCTGGATTAGCTAGCCAGCCTGAGACCTCCCTTCCTGACTCTTTCCCTCTAAAGAAGGGATGAAGTTTAGGAAAAACACCCAGTAGAGGTATTCACGTAAGTGTGAACATAAGATTTTCACCTAAAGAAAGCAAAACTTACCCAACTAACTGAATGCTGACCTTTCTCAGAAGCTGCCCCTTTCTTAAGTTTTTGCACATTCAAAACTCTATTTTCTCAAAAAGAAATTACACAATGTCTTTCTGAAATGAATCTTGAAACTCATACTATTTACTTTTTAGCCAGAAAAAGAAAGGTCCCAAAGGTTGATTGGTTAAATATCAGCTGTAACTTTTCACTAAGCAGTGAATCAGTAAAAACCTGAAAGGACCAAGCACAGCTTTCAACTGTAAGGCATACAATGCAAGGACTTTCAATTATGCACATTCCTGCCCAGCACAGGAAGGCGAACAAGAATAGTCCACCTGCTCGCTAGTTAATAGTGCTTCCTTTCATAGTTACATATCATTTCCCTTTTGAATTAAATCTATCTGGTTATCATCCAAAATCTAAATTAAATTGATATCCTGTCTTATAGAGTGTTTTCAATTACAAACACAGGCTAGAATTTGCATGTGAGTTCAGACCAGGTCGCTTTTGGAAACAAGTTTGTGACAAAGTAAATTTACAACTCTAAGTGCACCATACACTCAAAACTGCACTTAAATTGCAGTACAGTGGCACCCCCACTACTGAAGATGCATGAGGAGCTTCACAAATATTTGTGCATTTCAGCCTGAAAATCTTCGGGTGAAACTTAAGGACACAGGAGCACCGAGATGCAGTTCACACCAGGAAAGTGGCACATAGCCCATGAGCTAATGGAAATGGCAGAAGGCCACTCAGCTCATTTAGCCATGTTGCATGAGGAATTAGAAAGAAAGAATAAATTGTTAGCATCTTTTACATCACACTATCCAGTGTCCACATATGTTCAGTTCCCAGCAGCAAGTTACTCTGGATGATGGAAATGAGTGGTGAGGTTCATTACAGACTTCTTAATGAAGTGCTCATTAAGAAGCTATCCTCAAAATTTGTCCAAGTTTAGCTTTGCAAATTCTGCATGGCTCAGTTTAATACAACTTGTCTGTACCTCATATTGCACTGCACACTCTGCAGATTAAGTTTTACAGATACAGTAAAAAGGTACAAAACAGCATGTACATACTCACCACACACACTGACATCTGCGAGTGCTTTAAAACAGCAGCAGAGTAGCTGTAAAGCATATCAACGTCAGAAAACTAGCATTCCCCACTTCTGCTTTTGCACCTCAAAGTATCTTGGTCTGCTTAAAGAAGTTATTCAGAACCAAAGTCATACATGAAACTCTGGTCACAGATCTTTTCCTCATAGATTTAAAGGGAGAAGTCTCCTTGAATCAGGTCCTAACCAAGCTAGTCAGCTGGGTGTCATTCTTACAGCCTTACAAAAAAAATAAATAAAATGCACAGACAAATGAAGCGACTGTACATACACACTGACCACAGGTTAATCATATGTTGTAACCTAAGTTAGTTAAACCAGGGAAACCCAAAAAATGAGCAATCTTCAGATGTTTCTGAAAGGTGCATAGAAGCCTACCTGAATTCGCAGCAGGGTTTACATAATGTATATCCATATAATCGGATATAGAGAACTTTGTGTGCGTCCATACTGAGACACTGGAGTAGTTTTTATTGACAAGAATGCAAGCCCATTTCTAAATAAGGCCTTGAAGCAAGGCAGACCTGGTGGTAAAAAAGTGGAGACCAAACAAATCCATGCTTTTGCTAAATAAAAGAAAATAAAATTACACCTTCCCATGCTTAGTTCAGCATAGGTATGAAGGCATGTGCTCTGTATTGCAAAAGCGTCCAGGTACACAGTTCCAAATACAAGCCCCTGTTACAACATAAATTTCCCGGACTCTCCTGTGAGCTTACAGCTAACAAAGTGACATAGAAATGGATTATTTTGGGAAATGGAAAAGGGAGCACAATTAAGACAACACTTTCAGACTCAAAATGGCTTTCCTAACAACCCACAGGCTGCATTGCTAAACTTCATTTTGTCATATATAAACTTTCTGATGCCTTTTTTTCTTTTACACCTCAACTTACATAATGTCAGTTTTCACATTTTAAAAAAAAAGTTGTCCTGTATGTCAAGGTATGTTGAATATTGTAGAAGTCAGAAGAAAGTTGGAAAAAAAAATCAGAAATGGGGAAAGATCAGTATCTTCATTGTCCCATTTAAACCTTGTGATGCTTTGGACTTGCAATTTTCAAAACTATTCAGTTAGGGACTCCTATCAATTTTGAAAGCATCCTACTGACTTTAAGCATTTTGACAAAGTACAAATACAAATTTACACACTAATCGAGAATTCGGCTTCCCTGGCAACTGATTTTGACGAACAAAATTGTTTTTCACTGGTCAACTGGGTAAGAATGTGGGCTTTGAGGAAGCAGCATCTGAAATACTAATCAAAAGTTAAACTGTCCACATCGCATACAGGATGTCAAATATGATAACAGTGCATTTGCCAGAATCACTGCATCTGAACCATGGCTTTAAAAAGGGTATCTTTGATAAACAACAATTTCCTAGTGCTATGTACACAGAAGTGTTAATGCTATTAGGTGCAATGCTCATTAGAAATTATCCTGCTAGGTTGTGTAAGCTTAAGCCCACACAGACTTGCAGACACAAACGTGCACAGCAGCAAACACCTGCATGTAACATCAAATATTTACATAACCAGCTGGAGTTAACTGGAATAACTCCTCCCTCAGCTGATAACCAGCATTATGATCATCCATCAATCAGTCATACTGTATTCCCGAGTTCTGAAGCAAACTCACAGTCAGCTGTATCACGGAAATTGTTATTGTTTACTTTGATCTACACTATAAACTGAAAGCTGACTACTGTGTGTTGCAATCCCATGAAAGCTTTCCAACAAGTCAGGTTACTGTTTAACTTTGCTGTAAAGAAATTACAACTTCAAGTTTATTTACATTTTCCTTAGTGGCAGAGCCCAGGGAATACATTCTCCTTAACTTCCCAAGCAGAGTTACAAGGAAGACCAATACTTCCGAAAAGCAATGGGGCCCAAACTGAGATTCTGAGCAGTGATCTGCCAGCTCAAGTCCTGCAGCTGTTGAAGTGAGGGCAAAGTCCCATTCTCAGACTATGCACATGGGTGCTCACCCTTCTCCACGGCACCCCCTGACAAATACTCTCCTCAGCTGCAGCTGGGAGATTTGTAACTCAACCAAGCAGAGCTCTTGCTATTTATCAGTCCCTCTGGGATATATGGAATTATCCCAAGACAACAAAATGCAATCGCTCTCAGGCTCTGCAGTAATGTGGAGTAAAGGATGCATGAGAAAGCCACACCATGCAAGCAATTCTGCACAGAAGAGATTCCAGAAAACTCTTCACATGAGCTAGCACTCATGCTGTTCTCTAGCACTCTTTTGATGCCTGACAGCCTCACCTCTGTGCCTTCTCAGAAATGCATTGTTTCTTGAAAGGCCATGGTAGGCCTATCCCAAACACAGGCATAGCAAACTCCAGCAGATCACATCACACAGCAGTGTAATTCTGCTGTAACCCCTGGCTCTGGACTTAACGCGGGTAAAAATAGAGGCCAGAATGTATTCCTAGTAATGTTTTTATCTTTTCCTGGAACACCAGTGTTATCTTCACCTAGAATACCTTTTTTATGTTGTTTATTAAATACTCTGGATTCCTGGTGGGCTGGATCATGTGATTTCCATTATTTCAAAACATTCTTTTACTGTGGTGTAAAAGAAAATGTGGGATTGAAGACTTGGATAGTTTTAGGATGAGCACACAGCCTATTTTCATACAACCTGT
This sequence comes from Thinocorus orbignyianus, assembly GCA_013400375.1. Classification (NCBI taxonomy): domain Eukaryota; kingdom Metazoa; phylum Chordata; class Aves; order Ciconiiformes; family Thinocoridae; genus Thinocorus; species Thinocorus orbignyianus. The sequence continues at coordinate 80,570 of VXBW01002234.1, forward strand.
TCCTAAGGAAAAATAACGTAATCATTAGTCTGTGGCAAATCAGTTCCTACAGGGATGAAAGCTTGTTCTGGCAAGATAGTTATTTTAACTTCTTAAAATTGGATACTGTGATGAAAACTGCTTTTGATGGCCTCTGATGGCACAAGATGGAATTCAAAGCAAGAATACATTCCTTTGGCTGCACCCTAGCACCCCATCCTCTTACTTTTGAATAGTTCCCTTCAGCTTCCTTGTACTCAAAGAAAACAACAAAGGCTTCTGCAGAGACAAAAAACAGCAGCAGATTCCATATTCCATTTTAGTATCACACAGTAACTCTAACAGTCACAGCCACATTTTCCTCTAAGGCTGTGGACTTGTAAAGATAGACATTATGTGTAGGAGATTAGTGTAAGAAAGTAAGACTGTGTCAGGCTACCGGTAACAGAAGCTTAGGAAGTAGTGGTCTCCTGAAACTAGTCTCATTAAAGCTGCAAACACGTTGTGAAGCACTAGTGAACACCTGGTATTCAACATCCACCTTCTCTAGCCTGGAGGGCACCTGTGCACAAATAGAGGTAAAACAGGTGTAGCATAAGTACAATCATACATGCATATGCAGACACTGCAGGAGTATATCCCTCCGTTCACTTTTTCCCTAAAGGAATCTGCTCTCAGAAAGGCATTAGCTACAACCCAAACGCATTATCACGGCACTGATGAAACTCAACCTTGCCTTAGACGTCTAATTGGGAGTAAGAGCTGTAGGAAGTTGGGATGCAGAGCTCCCATGTGCTTGGCGAGTCCCATGCACAACAGAGAGCCCTGGCCCTGCAAGGAGCCGAGGGACTGACCCCACCGTGGTGCTACCGCTGTGCCAGTCCGGCAAAGGACTTTTAGAAGCTACCTTGCTCCTGGGGAAAAAAAGACATCCCAAACCTCCACAGCCCACGCCATCATCCCGGCAGATTGTGCCTGCGCTCCGGGCTTGAAACCTAGCAGGATGTAGGTCCTCCCAGCACCACTCCCAAGCGCCTTCCCAGGCCACCCAGATCCTGCAGCATCCTCAGCGCCCCGGAGGAGCCTTAACAAATTGCAAGCTGCCCTTTTCCGCCACGCCGGTGATACTCCCCCCTGAGCACGCCAGCCGCCTCCCCCGCACCCCGCAGCGGAGCAGACTCCCTCCAGGCCCCCGGCCCCCGCACCGCCCCCTCACCGGGTCGGGACTTACCGTCGGCGGCGGCCGGGAGGGCACGGAGAGCCGCCAGCCCGCAGAGGCAGAGGGCAGCCAGGAACGCCTTCCTCCCCATCTCGCCTCCTCGCTCCCTGCCGCAGCAGAAAAGTTTCGGTGCAAAAACAGTAGGAAGGAAAAAAAAATTAAAAAAAAAGTTTGAGGCTTCTTTTGTTCTTGTTGCCCTTTGAAAATAACAACTGTACCACAAGACNGACCTTCCTTCTCATCCACGCTTTTGCACGAGGAGATGAGCGCTAGACACACTTTCAGTCCAGTATCTGCAAGGGGCCTTCTGCTGCTCCCTTGAAAAACCTTTGTCAAAACCTTGCTTTGCCAGCACACCAGGGATTACAAGTTTGGAGTGTAAATTGATCCACTGGAGATTGCATCTCTACTGTGGAGTAAGGAAAAGTTGCCTCTGAGCTTTTCAGCTCTCTCTGCTTCTCTCTCAGCAATTACAGTTTATAAGCAGCTTTGCTTCTGTGGCCAGTGGGTGAAAGATCAGTTATGTAAGGATATGTAATAGAGAAACATTAAATTAATAATGAGACCGGTTTTCATTTAACCGTGCAGTGTGTTGTCAAAGAGTGATTCTTGCAGGGAACAAGGACTCCATGGGTTTTGCAAAGTGAAGCAAATGGGATTCATTTTGAGGGTAACCGATTCTTCTCAAATCAGGCACCTTGGGAGTCTGACTGGTTCCTATTTGCGAGGCTATTCAGTGAAACGTTGCTCGAATGTAGCAGAACTGGGTCACATTTGCAATGTAATATTCCGTTAAAAGACTGGTAATATCTGTAAGTAAGACTATATTTTCTGCAGGACACAACTTGAAGTTCTCCTACCATCAGCCCCTATTTATATCCAAAAGGCATTGGAAGAATTTAATGATGGTACAAACTGACCGTGCTGAGATTTTCTTTCCAACTCCGATAACTGGGGTGGCAGGGTCAGGGAGAGGGGCTGAAGCATGGGTGAGGCAATGGAAGAAGGTGGGAGTCAGAGGCAGGGGACAGAAGGTGAGACGGCTGTGGGTAAGGAGAGAGAACAGCTTTCCTTACCAGAGGATGGCAGTGGTGTGAGAAGGGAAGTACATGGTTTCTGCTGCAGCTTGCTAAGTATCAAGCATATCCTCTGACTAGAGTTTGAGACCCTCTCATCAAAACAATAGCAAGAATTTTCTCATGTCTTTTTCTTTTTTCCCCCCAAGCATGGGCTAAACAATGTGTTTTCTCTTTAGTTAAGAGTCAATAGTGTAATTTCCCCTCTAGAATTTAGCCTGAATCTATCTAGGTTCAGACATCCTTCCTAGAAAATTCCAGTCCCTGCAGGCAACATTTGGCAAACGAAGAGAACAAACAATTTAAAGCAAACTGCTACAACAGAGATTTTCAGGCCACCTTGATCACAGGTGATGCTACCAACCCAGTCAGAGCGAAACTAAGCATGGAGATTCCTGTTTTGCACAGCTACATCCATAGCTACTGAAGGAAAAGCTTACGTTATAATATGACTGTGGGAAGACAACTAGTGTAGTTTTAACTGCTGATAGAGTCGAATTAAGCAGGTAGAAAAGAGCAGTGGCAATGCTTGGCAGGCTCGCCCTGGGTGGACTGCTGACCCTCACTATCCTCTGATGATCCCCAAGCTGAAATCACACTTCAGTTCATTCCCAATGCAGATTGTGAAACCCATCAGTAGCAAGGGCAGGCAGCAGATTTGCAAACTGCTAGGGATAAGGTCTAACTTGTAACACTGAAAGTGCTTGTCTGCATAATTTTTTGTTCCTTTCCATGCCCATGCCTCGTTTTAAGACATAATCTGAAAGAGTTATGCAAAATGTCCACCTACAACAAAGAAGTAAAATTAAAACCAAAACACTAAAAGAAAACTTGTGAGTAATGAAAGGATGGGGGGATAATTCTGGTTTCTCAGATCTTGACCAACTTGCCTAAGTCTGTTGTAAAAGCCAGCTACAAAATAATCTGAAGTAGATGGGACTTCATGAAGGCAGAATGTGTCCTTGAACACTAAACAGTGTGCGGTTGCACCAGTCTGACACAGACCATTTTCCAACATCGATTAACTTTCTTTTCCTTGTAGATGATCATGATCGGATGAAGAAGAAGCCTCATGGCTCCGGCTCAGTGTGCTTCAGTCCAATCATTAACTGGATTTGAGTTTTCCTTCCTCTGTAGAATACATAATCCTATGGGGGAAAGAAAAGCTTCATCTGTAAAACAGCCTGATTTATAGTACTTGAGGATTCCAAAGTGGGTGGAAGGTAATAGAGTAAGAGAAAAAATGCATTATTTCTAACAAGGAGGGAGGGGGAGAAGTCTGGAGAAATGGAGACAGGAGTTGCATAACTAGGCTGGTACTTGCACCCACCGACCATGTGGAAGGTTAAAGTCAAACCAAGCCCACAAGTGTCTCCGACACAGTGTGAGCAGCATTGCTTGTGTCATACAGCTGTGCTAAACCTTGGGCAAATTCACTGGCCTCACACAACAGCGAGCCAGAAGAGAATCAACCCCAAAATTTCATTTCCACAGCAATGCTCCAAAAGGAGCTTGAAACAAAAGGTAAAAAAACAAAAAA